>PISX010002985.1:0-147367 GCA_004024625.1 Mellivora capensis | reverse complement strand
CCATCTCCCCATGTCCTCCGTGTTATTTGTTATCCTCCGCAAATAAGTGAAACCATATGATAATTGACTCTCTCTGCTTGACTTATTTCACTCAGCATAATCTCTTCCAGTCCCGTCCATGTTGCTACAAAAGTTGGGTATTCATCCTTTCTGATGGAGGCATAATACTCCATAGTGTATATGGACCACATCTTCCTTACCCATTCGTCTGTTGAAGGGCATCTTGGCATTCCGATCAAATTTCCACCAGTATTTTTCAAAGAGCTGGAGCAAATAATCCTAAAATTTGTATGGAATCAGAAGAGACCCTGAATCGCTAAGGAAATGTTGAAAAACAAAAATAAAACTGGTGGCATCTCATTACCTGATTTCAAGCTTTACTACAAAGCTGTGATCACCAAGACAGCATGGTACTGGCACAAAAACAGACACATAGACCAATGGAACAGAGTAGAGAGCCCAGATATGGACCCTCAACTCTATGGTCAAATGATCTTCGACAAAGCAGGAAAAAATATACAGTGGGGAAAAGACAGTCTCTTCGATAAATGGTGCTGGGAAAATTGGACAGCTATATGTAGAAGAATGAAACTCGACCATTCTCTTACACCGTACACAAAGATAAACTCAAAATGGATAAAGGACCTCAATGTGAGACAGGAATCCATCAGAATCCTAGAGGAGAACATAGGCAGTAACCTCTTTGATAGCAGCCACAGCAACTTCTTTCAAGATATGTCTCCAAAGGCAAAGGAAACAAAAGCAAAAATGAACTTTTGGGACTTCATCAAGATCAAAAGCTTCTGCACAGCAAAGGAGACAGTCAACAAAACAAAGAGGCAACCCACGGAATGGGAGAAGATATTTGCAAATAACAGTACAGACAAAAGGTTGATATCCAGGATCTGTAAAGAACTTCTCAAACTCAACACATGCAAAACAGATAATCACATCAAAAAATGGGCAGAAGATATGAACAGACACTTCTCCAATGAAGACATACACATGAAAAAATGTTCATCATCACTAGCCATCAGGGAGATTCAAATTAAAACCACGTTGAGATACCACCTCACACCAGTTAGAATGGCCAAAATTAGCAAGACAGGAAACAACGTGTGTTGGAGAGAATGTGGAGAAAGGGGAACCCTCTTACACTGTTGGTGGGAATGCAAGTTGGTGCAGCCACTCTGGAGAACAGTGTGGAGGTTCCTCAAGAAGTTAAAAATAGAGCTTCCATATGACCCTGCAATTGCGCTACTGGGTATTTACCCCCAAAGATACAGATGTGGTGAAAAGAAGGGCCATCTGTACCCCAATGTTTATAGCAGCAATGGCCACGGTCGCCAAACTGTGGAAAGAACCAAGATGGTAAATTATTCTTGCCAGCATCATTTGATCTGTTTTCAGAGCACAGATTTCATACTAGCAAAAAATATACTCCAGATAAGAACCTATTAATATTGTATCTGAGAATAAGGATGATTTATTCCTCTATACTTCTTTTGGATTGCCCAGAATTGCTGAGAGCTTTCTATGAAACCTAAAGATTTTAACTCTCTGTTCCTTATTATTCTAAAAATAAGGCTTAAGTCTCCAGGCTGCAAAAACATTTCTTTACATCTTTCATGACTAGTGGAATTATATTACACCTCATTCTTTTTTTTTTTTTATATTTTATTTATTTATTTGACAGAGAGAGATCACAAGTAGGCAGAGGCAGGCAGAGAGAGAGGGGAAGCAGGCTCCCTGCTGAGCAGAGAACCCAATGCTGGGCTTGATCCTATGACCCAAGCTGAAGGCAGAGGCTTAACCCACTGAGCCACCCAGGTGCCCATGACACCCCATTCTTAATGGCAATCGATCAGGTTGGCAATAGTCTTTGTGTAGTGAGTGGCATTATCTTGATTATCTGACAAATATAGCAGTTTGCTACTCTCAAGGATCTAATAATCCAAGAACATTAAAGTAAGCAAACAACTGAATATATAAGAATCATCAAGGAAAAGACAACTTATAGTCACTGTACTGTTTATGACACTGAATTTGAATAACATACTTTTAGGTACTATCAAATTGAAGGATAAAGCTTTGACATTAAACAGTTAAATATCCATTAAGATAGTACCTCATTCCTGAAACATCTCAGAAGACTGAAATATTCACCTAATTCACTGAACAGTCTTTAAGTGCTTACTGTGTGTTGAGCATTGTGTTAAACACAAAAGCTATAATTGTGAGCAAGACAGGTGGAGCTTCCAGTCCATCTGAGAAGATAAAATTAAAGAACAAACAGCAGTAATGTGTAAAAAGTGCCACTGAAAATGCCACTACTCAGAGGCTAGGAAAATACAATTTTTGTAAAAAAAATATATATATATATATTTTTTTACAAAAATAAATAAATAAATATCTATTTATTTATCTATTTGATAAGAGAGAGTGAGAGAGGGAACACAAGCAGGGGGAGTGGGAGAGGAAGAAGCAGGCTTCTCCCTGAGCAGGGAGCCTGAGGCAGGGCTCAATCCCAGGACCCAGGGATCATCACCTGAGCCAAAGGCAGATGGTTAATGACTGAGCCACAAAGGTGCCCCGGAAAATAAAAAAAAAATTTTTTTAAGATTTTATTTATTTATTTGACAGAGAGAGATCACAAGTAGGCAGAGAGGCAGGCAGAGAGAGAAGGAAGCAGGCCCCCCGCTGAGCAGAGAGCCTAATGCGGGGCTCGATCCCAGGACCCTGGGATCATGACCTGAGCCGAAGGCAGAGGCTAAATCACTGAGCCACCCAGGTGCTCCGAAAATCAAATTTTTAATCCCAGATCTGCCCTAGGCCACCAATTCTACTCTCCACTCATTGAAAGAATATATTAAAATATTACCATCTTAGGACATGTCCTATCATTTCTCACTTGTTTGCTCCTTTCAATCCATCATTTATGCTATGCCAGAGAGACATTTCTAAAATGCAAATCTAAAAAATAAAATAAAATGCAAATCTGACAGCAACTCCTTTGTTGCTCATACTGCTAATAAATAAAGTATGGACTATTTTTGCACATCATTTCCCACATGATTTCAGGGCCCTGCATTCCCATTTCCTAAGTTCTGACTCCATCCAATTTCATGAGGCATTAATGCTTCATGGTTAGGAGACTGCCAACTCTGGCTCCAATTCTGCCACTAACCAGCCATGTGTGACTGAGAGCTGTGTCGCTCTCTCTAGCCTCAGGATCCTCATCAGTATCATGAAGTCATATGACTAAGTCATCTTCAAATCCCTTTCAGCTCTCTGACTTGGCAGAACCACCGGAGTATAGTGAAGAGAGTCAGATTTAGTTTTTGAGTCCAGGCTTTGCCAAGTAGCTAGCTGTGTGACTTTGTGCAAGATATTAAACCTCTCCGTACCATTAGTTTCATCACAAATAATATGCTGGTATATAACATATCATAGATTATACAGAGTGTATAATGGAGGTCTGCAGGTATAGGATAAGGAGATACAAAAATACCTTCCAAACTGAATTCTTTAGAAGATGAAATTAATTATATGATAACAATTATCTTATAGTCTGATTTCAATTTTCAGTCAAACATTTGTTATAAAATTGATTTTTGCTCTGTAGATTATCTGAGGAAATTTTGGAATATTCTTACTGCACATTTAAGCAGGAGTCACCAACAGAAATACTAAGTTAGTAACATAGTATAAAAACGTGAAGTTCTTTGAAAAAGTGTATACTTATATTGGCCTCTCACTAATTCCCCAAACCTGATAAAACCATATGCAATTGCCTGTTATTTTAGTTATCTATGACTTTATCCATTTAATTTATTGTAAATAACTAAGGATTGACAAGCTTGTCTAATTACCAAAGTTACTATATTAGGAATGACTCTTTCTTTTATTGTGAAAACCATGCCAGATACTGAGCATATAAAATAAATGAGATAGCCCCTGCCCTCAAAGAGCTCACACTCTACAATGTTGGTGGGCATGGCATATAATTATGCAAAGTATAATTCTTTCTTTTTAAGACTTGAAAATGGTATTAAAAATGGACAGTATAGGGATGCTCAGTATAGGTGGCTCAGTGGGTTAAAGCCTCTGCCTTCAGCTCAGGTCATGATCCCAGGGTCCTGGGATCGAGCCCCGCATTGGGCTCTCTGCTCAGCAGGGAGCCTGCTTGCTCTCTGCCTTCCTCTCTACCTACTTGTGATCTCTGTCTGTCAAATAAATAAATAAATCTTTTTTAAAAATTGACAATATAATTTCGTATCCATGAGAAAGATGCACAAGGGAGTTTGAACTAAATGGTATCAAGATCCCTTACAACTTATTTTGTGATGCTAATTTTGTGATTCAACCTATCAAATGCAAAAAACAAACAAAGAAACAAAAAACAAAAACCCTGAAAGCTACTTCTAGAGAAATATATCTCATTAGCTCTTCTGGGAGAAAAGGGAGAAAAAGATACTGCAAATGTGTAACAGGCTTCTAAGCGAAAATGGCCTTCATTTGGAGGATTCCATTTATTGACTGACATTTGAGGGACTGAAGAATACTTTGAAAGGGTTTCCCATGCCTCTCTCCTTGACCTATTTGTTCATCACAAACTTCAGGAACTTCTTGAATGACAAGCTTATGGTTCTTATTCCCTAGGGTTAAAACTCTAAGAGGAGCTAAAAATTTTTTTAATGTGGGTTCTGTAAATATACCTTGTTAATACCAATTAATATCAATTAAATAGAGCTGTTAAGGACTCTGTTTCACACTAGAAAATTATCCCTTAAAGAATTAAGGAATTAATCATTATTTTGAGCAATAGTATAAATAGATAGATAGATATAGATACAGATACAGGTATAGATATATTGAACCAAGTTTCAGAACTCCAGTCTGTCATCCAGAGAGCCTGTCTTCCCCATCCTACTAAATTGCTTCTCCCATAGAAATACCCATGGCATATATTATCCTATACATTTGTATAAAAAGTCAGGCCCTGCTGCAAAGATCATGCATAGGATAGGCACATCATTCATATATTCATTCACTCATTCATCCATTCATTCACTGAACAAGTAATTTTAATGAGAGTCTACCATGAGCAGGCACCACTGTGGTCACTGGGTATAAAAAGGTAAATAACAGGTGAAGATTTTATCCTCTGGAGCTTAAATTTAGTGATGATTGTTAGGTACTGAACTAGGAAATAAATGAACATAATAATTTCAATTAGTGGTAAGTACTTGAAGAAAACAAAAAGAGATAATATGATTGAAATTCCTTAGGTTGGTCAGGAAAGACTTTTCTGAGAGGGTGGCAATCGTTTCATTCTCATGAGTTATTAAAGAATAAGAGGTAGTAAAAAATTTGAAGATGTGGAGGAGAGAAAACCACATTTAAATACAAAAGCCCTAGTGAAATAAGTCAATCGGAGAAAGACAACTATCATATGATCTCCCTGATATGAGGAAGTGGAGATGCAACATGGGGGGTTTGGGGGGTAGGAAAAGAAGAAAAGAAACAAGATGGGATTGGGAGGGAGACAAACGATAAGTGACTCTTAATCTCACAAAACAAACTGAGGGTTGCTGGGGGGAGGGGGGGAGGGAGAGGGGGGTAGGGTAGTGGACATTGGGGAGGGCATGTGCTATGGTTAGTGCTGTGAAGTATGTAAACCTGGCGATTCACAGACATGTACCCCTGGGGATAAAAATACCTTATATGTTTATAAAAAAATAAAAAATTAAAAATAAATAAATAAATAAATACAAAAGCCCTGGAGATGGTTTGGTGTGACTCATGTGGCAGCAATGTATTGGAAAAGGGCAGGGGAGAAAGGAAGGAGATGTAGTCAGAGAGGTGGATAAGGGCCGGTTAATGTAAGGTCTCACAGGCCATGGTAAGGAGTTTGTAATCAGAAGCCATTGGAGAGTTCTAAGTACAAGAGGGAGGGACATGATCTGATTTATATTTTTAAAAGATTATTCTGTGGTCAACTATTCTTCAACAAAGCAGGAAAGAATATCCAATGGGAAAGACAGTCTCTTCAACAATGCTGTTGGGAAAACTGGACAGCAAATGCAAAAGAATGAAACTGGACCGCTTTCTTACACCATACACAATACACATACACAGCAAAATTCAGATGGATGAAAGACCTAAATGTGAAATAGGAAACCATCAAAATCTTAGAGGAGAACACAGGCAGCAACCTCTTTGACCTCAGCCGCAGCAACTTCTTACTAGACATGTCTCCAAAGGCAAGGAAACAAAGGCAAAAATGAACTATTGGGACTTCATCAAGATAAAAAGCTTCTGCACAGTGAAGGAAATAATCAGTAAAACAAAAAGGCAACCTACTGAATGGAAGACAATATCTACAAAAATCTTGGATAAAAGGGCTGGTATCTAAAATCTATAAAGAACTTATCAAACTCAACACCCAAAAAACAAATAATCCAGTTAAGAAATGGGCAGAAGACATGAACAGACATCTTTCCAAAGAAGACATCCACATGGCCAACAGACAAATGAAAAGATGCTCAATATAATTCATCATCAGGGAAATATAAATCAAAACTACCATGATAACACTTCATACCTGTCAGAATGGTTAAAATTAACAACACAGGAAACAACAGATGTTGGCGAGGATACAGAGAAAGGGGAACCCTCTTACACTGTTGGTGGAAATGCAAACTGGTGCAGCCACTCTGAAAAACAGTATGGAATCTCCTCAAAAAGTTAAAAATAGAACTATCCTATGGCCCAGCAATTGCACTACTAGGTATTTACCCAAAGGATACAAAAATACCAATTCAAAAGGGCACATGCACCCCAAAGTTTATAGCAGCAATGCCCACAATAGCAAAATTATGGAAAGAGGCCAATTGTCCATCATCTCATGAATGGGTAAAGGGGTTGTGGAATATGTATCTATCTATACATACAGATAGATATATACATATGTATGTGTGTGTGTATATATATATATGAATATATATATAATGGAATATTACTCAGTCATCAAAAAGAATGAAATCTTGCCATTTGCAATGACATGGGTAGAGCTAGAGTGTATAATGCTAAGCAAAATAAGTCAGTCAGAGAAAGATAAATGCCATATTATTTCACTCACCTGTGGAATTTAAGACATAAAACAGATGAACATAGGGGCAAAAAAGAGAAACCAGCAAACCATAAAAGAGACTCTTAACCACAGAGCACAAACTGAGGGTTTCTGGAGGGGAGGTGGGTGGGGGAAAGGGTTAAATGGGTGATGGTATTTGGGAGGGCACTTGTGATGAGCACTGGGTGTTATATGGAAGTAATGAATCATTAAATTACACTCCTGAAACTAATATTATGCTGTATGTTCACTAACTGGAATTAATTAATTAGTTAATTAATTAATTTTTAAAAGATTTTTTTATTTGTTTGCTTGACAGACAGAGATCACAAGTAGGCAGAGAGGCAGGCAGGGGTGAGGGTGAGCAGGCTCCCCACTGTGCAGAGAACCTGAGGTGGGGTTGATCCCAGGACCCTGGGACCACGACCTGACCTAAAGGCAGAGGCTTTAGCCCACTGAGCCACCCAGGCACCCCAACCAACTGGAATTTAAATTAAAAAATTGGAACATTAAAAAAAGCTAAATACTAAGGTTAAAAAATAGGTTACTCTGAATAAATTTATGGTTTCCAGAGGGAAAGGTGATAGGGAGATGAACAAAATCAGTGAAGGGGAGTGGGAGGTATAGGCTTCCAGTTATGGAATGAATAAGTCACAGGGATTAAAGGTACTATAGGGAATATAGTCAATAGTATTGTAACAGTGTTGTATGGTGACACATGGTAGCTACACTTGTGGCTAATATAGCATAACATATAACATATTGAATTACTATGTTGTATACCTAAAACTAATATAACATTTTGTGCCAACTATATTTCAATTAAAAAAAAAGATTACTCTGCTATATAGAGAATGAATTATAGGGCCAAGAGTGAAAAAACATGAGAGTAGGTATTAGGTTGTTGCAAAATTCTAAGCAGGAGTTGCTGGTAGGCAGATATGAGATATATTTTGAAGACAAAACTAACAGAACCTGATGATGGGTTGGCTGTTGAGAATGAGAGAAAGAGAGAAACAGAGGATCTCCTCCTTGATTTGGAGCCACAGTAACTGGATCAAAGTGGTGCCATCTTCTGAAAGGGGGTAGAGTGGGGAAAAATCAGAGGTTTTGTATAGGATCTATTAAGTTTCAAATGCCTCTTATTTACCCAAGTGGACATGTTAAGTAGGCAGTTGAGTATCCATGTCTAGAGCTCAGTGAAGAATTTAGGCCACGAAGTATTAGTATGTGAATTATTAGTGTATTAATGAGTTTTAAAACCATGAGCTTTCTTGAGGGAATGCATATAGAGATAAGAGAATTAGCTCAAGATCCCCAGGTTTTATTAGATTTACTAACCTCCTCAAAGAATTTTTAATAATTCCTGATTTATAAAATGCACTTCATGTCTGAAAGCTACAGAGCTTGCCACTTGTCATTTGACATTAAAGACATTTCTTGATCCAATAATAATACAGTATATAATTTAATTATAATTGCAATGCCTCAGTGTTTTTGGCATTCACATTTAAGTAATTTTATAATGTCATATTAGTTGAGAAAAAGTAAGACTCATAGCTGAAAGTTTATTTCTCTTAGCTTTCTCTTTTCAAGTCAGTCAATTTATTATCTGTTAAATATATTTTATTTGTCTTTTAATATAGCTATATGTAGATTTTGCAATCAGGTCTCCTGGCCAGTTGCTAGGACTTCTCACCTCTTTTTCCATATTCAGATGCATTCATGAAAAAGCGTAATGTTATTTTGAGGTACAATAAAATAAATTAGACTTACAGCAACTATAGCATTTTCTTGAAGGCCTATTATAATCAAAAGGAAACTTAGAATGTATGTTCAATACACTTTGAGAATTCATAGGTAAAGGATTTTATAATAAGCAAAAGATTTTTTTTTATCAAACTCTGAACAACTATGTATACTAGAATTCATCTCTTTGATATTGCCCTTCACTTCACTACTGCATTATAAAAAACTTGAAGTCAAGGCAGGATTCTACCTATCTTTGTATAACTTGCATGCATCACTGACATTTTCACTTACTCTACTAACAATTATTGAAGACCTATTATGTGCTAGATACACCATACTCATTCTTTTTTTTTTTTTTTTAAGATTCTATCTCATCTATTTGACAGAAAGAGATAGATCACAAGTAGCAGGCAGAGAGAGAGGGGGAAGCAGGCTCCCCGCTGAGCAGAGAGCCTGATGCCGGGCTCGATCCCAGGACACTGAGATCATGACCTGAGCCAAAGGCAGAGGCTTAACCCACTAAGCTACCCAGGCGCCCCCACCATACTCATTCTTGAGGAATTTCAGTCTAACATGGAGCACAGAAAAATGAACAGATTATGTATTTAGTGCTGTCTATTAGGAGTTGTGATGGTGACATGTCCACGGGTCTTGATGAGAACATATAGGTAAAACCCCCAGCAGGAGAGGTAAATGCAATGTATTCATTGGTAATATATGCACATGGTCATAAATTTTTGTAAATTTTGAAAAGAAAAAAGAATATATTTTGGTATTCTTGATTATAAAGAAGAATCCTGACATTGTATAAGTTTTATGCCCCACAAAACCTGGATCTGCCCCTAAGAGTCCATGGAAATATTCCAAAAGATAACACAAGGCTGGATCTTGATGAGAATGGATACCAGAGATGGGAATGGGAGTGGGTAGAGGCAAATTAGAGAGGGGTAATTGTGTATGGAGGAAGGTATTCCTGGAACAGAGGGCAGCATGTGCAAAGGCCTTCATGTGACCACACAAGGTATAGTTGAGAGATCTGAGATCTGCCCATATTTCACTGTAGCTGTAGTTTGGGCTGCAAGATGATAACTTGAAGTGAGACTACAAAAGTAAGCAGGGGCTGGATGGTGAAGGGCCTTGAATGCCATGCTAAGGAGTTTGAAGTTTACTCTGAGGCTTTATTGAAAATTAATAATATAGAAGAAACTTAATCATATTACATGCTAAAAAGAGGACTCTGGCAACAGATTGAAGACTAGGTTTCAAGGAGCAAGAATGGATAGCAGTGTTAAGTTCAAAGAGGATGTTGTTGAATTTGATTGAGAAGAAATGATGGATAATTCACAGGTCTCTGTTTAGACTAGCTGGTGAGAGAGTGATTCATTGTGATTCTAAATTCAGGAAAAAAATACATACTTTGTTTCATTGAAGAGTGTGGGACAGGTACGTGTTCCAAACTGAAAATAAGAGTTCCCAGGTTCAAGTACCTAGTAAGATGTAGCTCATAGTATTCTGAGGCTTAGGAAATAAATTTGTGCTAAAGAAATATAATACGGGAGCCATTATCACATGGATGGTATTTGAAGTCATGGGAATTGATATCGTACCAAGAGGACAATGTAAATTTGGGGTCATCAAACTTAGATTCTTGGATCATATCTGGCCCACTCCCTGTTTTGTGAATAAAGTTTTATAAGAATATAGCCAGGCCCATTTGTTTACATAGTGTTGGTGGCTGCTTTCACACTGTAACAGCAAAGTTGAGTTATTGCAACAGAGACCATACGGCCCCCAAAGTCTAAAATATTTACCATCTGGCCCTTTACAAAAGAAAAAAAATGCCAACCCCCTGTGGGATGGAATAATAAAAAATGGACTGAAGTCCAAATCTGGGAAAACACCCACAGTTATATGAGAGTTAGAGAAAGAAGAATCTTTGAAGGATGCTGAGCAGAGGCATATTAAAAAACAAAACAGAAAGGAATGGTATCAAAAGAGAATTAAGATAGAGACAGCATATAAATTTTTCCCAAAGATTTTAAATAGTGTCGAATAGCTTAAGTAGGATTTAACCAAAAAGAGAAATTGGTTAGCTCCATGGAAGTAGTCTGAGCGGACTATATCCTAAAAACATCTATTTTACTCCATGTATCCCACTAAAACTGCGCTACCAACACCCTTTCAAATTCCAACCTAGAACTATGGTGTCATCTTTGACGTACTTATATAAGATGCCGCTCGTTCTTCCATTCTTTCTTATGAATAGCCATGAATTTACTCCATTTCTTTCTTTTCCATTCCTACCACTACAAATCCATCTGCCCCCAAATACCTAACCCTCTGGATACTACATTTAACCCATCTCATTTTCCTACTTTGTTTTTTTCTCTATTCTTTCTTATTTATTTTAAAATGATTTTATAGGGATGCCTGGGTGTCTCAGTCAGTTAAGCAGGTGCCTTCAGCTCAGGTCATGATCCCAGCATCCTGGGATGGAGTCCCACATCGGGCTCCTTGCTCCGCAGGGAGCCTGCTTCCTGTCTGCCTCTGCCTGCCACTCTGCCTGCCTGTGCTAGCTCTATCTCTCTGACAAATAAATAAATAAAATCTTTTAAAAAATAAATAAAATAAAATGATTTTATCTTACTCTCTCCTTTGAATTTTTGTGAGTTTCTTCAGAGAAAGGAATAATTCTCCCTTAACAAACTTCTAGCTAATTATCTTGCCTATCACTTCCTATACTATTTGTGAGCATTGTTAAAAAAAAAACATATTATCATAGATTTAACACAACAGAAGTTTATTTTTCAGCCAACATCACCCTGATACCAAAACCAGACAAGGACACCACAGGAAAAGAAAATTACAAGCCAATATCCTTAATGAACATAGGTGCAAAAATGTTCAACAAAATATTAGCAAACCAGATCCAATACTACATTAAAAGGATAATACACCATGAAGAGTGGGATTTATATCAGATATGCAAGAATGGTTCAACATCCACAAATCAATCAATGTGATACACCACATTAACAAAATAAAAGATAAAAATCAAATAATCATCTCAATAGATGCAGAAAATGCATTTGACAAAACTCAATACCCATTTGTCATAAAAATTCTCAACAAAGTGGTACAGAGGGAATGTACTTTAACATCCTAAAGGCCATCTATGACAAGCCCACAGCTAACATCATACTTAATGGTGAAAAACTGAAAGCTTTTTCTCTAATATCAGGAACAAGACAAGGATGCCCACTCTGGCCACTTTTATTCAGCATAACAGAAATCTTGGCCAGAGCAATTAGGCAAGAAACAGAAATAAAAGGCATCCAGATTGGAAAGGAAGAAATAAAACTGTCACTATTTGCAGATGACATGATATTATATCCAGAAAGTCCTAAAGACTCCACCAAAAAACTGTTAGAACTAATAAATCTAGTAAAACTGCAGGATAAAAAACCAATACACAAAAATCTGTTGCATCTCTTTACAATAATAACAAACTAACAGAAAGAGAAATTAAGAAAAGTTACAATTACATTAAAAAGAATAAAATGCCTAGGAACAAATTTAACCAAGGAAGTGAAAGGCCTGTACACTAGAAACTATAAGACATTAATAAAAGAAATCAAAGAAGACACAAATAAATAGAAAGCTAGTTCCTGCTCATGGACTGGAAGAATTAGTATTGTTAAAATATCCATGGGACGCCTGGGTGGCTCAGTCAGTTAAGCATCTGTCTTCTGCTCAGGTCATGATCTCGGGGTCCTGGGATTGAGCTCCACATCAGGATCCCCGCTCAGCAAGGACCCTGCTTCTCCCTCTCTCTTTCCCTCTGCACCTCCCCACTGCTTGTTTTCTCTCTCTCTCTCACATAAGTAAATAAAATCTTTAAAAAAATAAAAAAAAAAATTTAAATAAAAAATAAATAAAATATCCATACTGCAAAGCAATCTACAGATTCAATGCAATCCCTATCAAAATTTCAATGGCATTTTTTCATAGAAGTAGAACAAATAATCCTAGCAATTGTAGGAAACCACAAAAGATCCCGAAAAGCAAAAATGGAGGCATCATGTTCCCTGATTTCAAACTATATTACAAAGCTATAGTGTTCAAAAGAGTGTGGTACTGGCATTAAAAACAGAAACATAGATCAATGCAACAGAAATGAGAGTGAAGAAATAAACCTACATCTTATGGTCAATTAATTTATGACCAAGAAGCCAATAATACTCAATGGGGAAAGAACAGACTCTTCAATAAGTGGTGTTAAAAAATCAAACATACGGGACGCCTGGGTGGCTCAGTTGGTTGGATGACTGCCTTCGGCTCAGGTCATGATCCCGGAGACCCAGGATCAAGTCCCGCATCGGGCTCCCAGCTCCACGGGGAGTCTGCTTCTCCCTCTGACCTTCTCCTCGCTCATGCTCTCTCACTGCCTCTCTCTCAAATAAATAAATAAAATCTTTTAAAAAAAAATCAAACATACACAAGCAGGGGCGCCTGGGTGGCTCAGTGGGTTAAGCTGCTGCCTTCGGCTCAGGTCATGATCTCAGGGTGCCAGGATCAAGTCCCGCATTGGGCTCTCTGCTCAGCAGGGAGTCTGCTTCCTCCTCTCTCTCTGCCTGCCTCTCTCCCTACTTGTGATCTCTGTCTGTCAAATAAATAAATAAAGTCTTTGAAAAAAAAATCAAACATACACAAGCAAAAGAAAGAAACCATGCACTATCTTACACTATCCACAATAATTAACTCAAAAGACCTGACCATAAACTCCTGCAAGAAATAAGGGGTAAATTTTGACCTCGATCTTGGTAATGATTTCTTGGATTAGGAAAAAAAAAAGCAAAGTCTACAAAAGCAAAAACAAACAAGTGGCACTACATCAAACTAAAAAGCTTCTTCACAGGAAAGGAAACCATCATCAAAATGAAAAGGCAACCTACCTAGCAAGAAAATATTTGCAAATCATGTATCTGATAAGGAGCTAATATCCAAAATATATAAAGAACTCATAAATGCAACAATTAAAAAATTAAATTTAATCCAATTAAAAATTTAATCCAATTAAAAAAATGGGCAGAGGATCTTCTTTTTCCTAAGACAAACAAATGACCAACAGGTACGTGAAAAGGTGCTCAACATCATTCGTCATCAGGGAAATGTAAATCAAAATGATAATGTGATATCAGCTCACAGCTGTCAGAATGGCTATTACCAAAAAAAACAAAAAAAACAAAAAAACAAAAACAAAAAGAAATAAGTGTTGACAAAGATGTGGAGAATCTTTGTGCACTACTGGTGAGAATGTACACTAGTGCAGCCATTATGGAAAATTGTATGGAGGTTCCTCAAAAAATTAAAAATAGAAATACCATATATTCCAGCAATTCTAATTCTGGCAATTTATCTGAAGGAAATGAAAACAATAATTCAAAAAGATATATGTTCCCCAAGTTCATTGCAGCTCCAAGACATGGAAGTAGCCTAAGTGTTCATTAGTGGATGAATGGATAAAGAAAATACAGTGTTGGGATGCCTGGGTGGCTCAGCTGGTTAAGCGGCTGCCTTCAGCTCAGGTCATGATCCCAGCGTCCTGGGATCGAGTCCCACATCGGGCTCCTTGCTCGGCGGGGAGCCTGCTTCTCCCTCTGCCTCTGCCTGCCTGTGCTCGCTCGCTCTCCCTCTCTCTCTGACAAATAAATAAATAAAATCTTTAAAAAAAAATAAAATACAGTGTATACATATACAATGAAATATTATTCAGTCACTTAAAAAAGGATATCTTGCCATTTGAGACAATTTGGATGGACCTTGAGGGGATTATGCTAAGGAAATAAATCAGATAGAGAAAGATAAGTACCATATGATCTTAAAACAAACAAAGAAAAAGTAAAAAAAAAAAAAAAACCCTCATAGCTACAGAGAACAGACTAGTGTTTGCCTGAAGTGGGGAGTGTGAAGTGGAAAAAATGGGTGAAGGGGGTATAAAATTCCAGTCACAAAGTAAATAAGTCCAGGGATATAATTTACAGCATGATGACCATTAATAAAAAGAAAAAAGTTTATTTTTCAATCATACACCAACTGTCTAAGGAAACTGTTTTATGGTGGTCTTCCATGTGGAGTATCAGGGACTCACAATTCCTTAATCTTGTAGCTCTGCCTATCATCAATGTACCATCTCCACAGTTGCTACAGAAAGGAAGAAAGAGAGAGAAGAATGCACATGATTGTCTCTGTAGACCAGGCCTGGAAATAACTCATACCATTCATACTTGCATTCTATTGGCCTGAACTTAGCCACACGGCTGCACCAAACTTCAAAGGAGTCAGGGAAATGAAATTTATCTCTGTGCTCCAGAATAAAAAGAGAACAGACACTGGTACCCACTGGAAATTTCTCTCTTCCCTCTTTTTTAATCTGTCCTGCACCCAACACCCAGACAAATCTTCCCAAAACATGACTTTCCGGGATAAGTGCTGTCTTACTTCCTGTTGCTTGAGCACACCAGCACATTTTTGCCTCAAGGCCATTGTGCTTGCTGTTCCCTCAGCCTAGAAGATTCTCTGCCCAGACCACTACACAGTTTGCTCCCTCAAAACATAAAGGAAGCTTGAAGTCTTTACTGAAGCATTATCTTCTCAGGAAAGATTTCCTTGATTGCTGCATGTAACAATGTGAGTCCTCTGTGCTAACTTTCCTATCATCCCCTCACTGCTTTCTTTTTCTCATAGCATCTGTCACCATCTAAGGTGCTATATGTTAATTTTTTTTATTGCTTTCCCCCTCTCTCCACTAAAATGTGAGCCCCATAAAGAAGAGATTTTTGTTGCTTTGTTTGCTGTTTTTCCCCTAGCCTAGAAGAGCATATGGCACATAATAAGCATGCAGTAAAAATCTATTGGCTGAAGGAAAGATTGTTAATATACTAAAGGGTGTAATCTTGCAAAGACTGATGTCAATGAAAAGCAAAAGTAGAGCTATGGGAAAAGAGTGGAAGAGAACCTTCCAAGAGGGGCCGGCTGTGCAGAAAGCCAGGCGAACTACTCTATTGATAAGGGGAGAGTTCTGCAGGACCCTGGACAGAAGGAGAGCCAAGAAAGAACCAAGACAGATGCACAAAGGCACAGAGCCTAGCTTTACCTGAAGGCTTGGATCAAAACAACCAAAGCTCTCTAATAATCAAAGACAACTGAATTAAAGCAAAATATGATTTTTCACTTAAAAATTGCTAGAGGGGTGCCTGGGTGGCTCAGGCAGTTAAGCATCCGACTCTTAGTTTCAGTTCAGGTCATGATCTCAGGGTTGTAGGGTCGAGCCCCACATAGGACTACAGGCTCAGCTTGGAGTCTGCTTGAGATTCTCTCCTTCTCCCTCTCCCTCTCCCTCTCCCTCTGTGCCACTTCTTCTCATGCTCTCCCTCTCTCTCTCAAATAAATAAATTTTTTTAATGTTGAAAAAAGAGAACAAATTGTTAGAAATTTTTAATAACAGTCTTCAGCTTAGTCAAGTTTACAGTGAACTTTTCATATAAATTGATATAATTTTTGAAAGCAAGTAGGTACTATTAACAGCTATACTAACCTCAATATTCTTTGGTCCAATTAGTACACGTCTAGGAATTTATTCTAAGCAAATAATAAAAAAGGATGGAGATAAAAATGTACAACCATGGTTATTTATTATGCCAACGTGTGTAACATAAACAAAAAGAGAAACAAATGGAATAGGGAACAAATAAATTCAAAAGAGCAATACAGATTAAGCAAATTGTGGCATGTCCACATGTAGAATAACATGCATCCATTACATAGTTACACTTTAAAAGAAATATTTTAAGACATGGGGAAATGCTCACATGTAATACTAAATGAAAAAGTAGTCTTATGGTTAAAAATCTGGATTTAGGAGCCAAACCAGTGTAGGTTTAAAATCTTTATTCTACCACTTCTTCACCTTAGGCAAGTCACTTAGTTTCTAAATTTCAGTTTCCTTTTTTGTAAACCTGGGATAATAACTTTAATTCTCAGTATTGTTATAAATATAAAAAAGATTATGATTGTAAAGTATTTAACACAATGACTGACATATAGAAATACATGTTATAAATAGCACCTATTATTATAAGAAAATATGACTTATTTTTCTTTACTTCTTTGCACTTAATACTTTTAGATATTTCCCAAATTTTCTGCATGTAAGAGCATGAATTTTTTATAATGAGAGAATATTTCAGAAGACAATACATATTTTTTAAAGCTACTCTCAAGTCTGTGTAAGTAATAGAGACTTTGCTAAGATTCTGGGAACCTCCTGCAAAAAGGACGGTAGACTACATTATTTTGCATGTGGTCTACCACCCTGGTTGAAAGCCTTTCAGTTGTTCATTCATCTTATTAAGTCCAGATCTAGAAGAGAAACACCCCTATACTTGCCCCAATATGGAGCAAATTTTAGATAATCAACGATCAACAGATAAGAGAACTAAAATGCCCAAGAAAGATTTACAAGAAATACTTGGTAAACAAAAAAGACACAAGTGTTCAAAGCCCCTCATCTTACCTCATTCTTTTATAGTCTATTAGTCTCAGTCTAGGCCACAAATTGAAAGGACTTTATGTGAATAGAAAATAACAATTTCTCATCCCTTAAATATACATCCTAAGAGGGACGGAGGATGCGGTCATAGCTGGCTAATGATAAACTACTTGGTGATGCTGACATCTAAGTCTGAGATAAAAATAAATTTTTCCCAGAGTTATCCTGGGTTTTATCATGCAGTTTTTCCAAGTTATGTCCATAAGTACATTTAATGGGAACATTTTAACTCAAGTTAGAACAACTTTCCGTAGGAGAATGGTAATAGTTAAGCAGTCCTCTCTTTCCCTGAAAGAAACAGATGTCCAGACATCCATAGATACATGCCAAGCAGTTGGAAGACCCAGCCAAGCTTGGAAATGAGGAAAGAAATGTAGAAATCAAAAGTCTTAGAATCAGACATGCAGGGTTTGAATGGGCCTGAAATAAGGAGCAGGAAGAGTTGACTAGCTTTATCAAGGATGTACATAGCTCTGGGAAATTTGGGCAATAGTTCGTGTTAATAGGAAATTGGATGCACCTTCTCTTGATTTGACAGCCAGTGGTCACCAGTCCTGCTCCACTTGAGTCTATAATGCGTATATTCCCACAAGCTAGTTCCTCTACCACAAGCATTCTCTGATTGTACTTCAACAGCAGCCTGACACTGTCCCAAGTTCTTTGAATAAATGTTCAAAGGACTTGGTTTTCTCTTCATCTTAGAGATGGTATCACTCAGGTTATATCGCCAGTGCTATTCATCCAACAACTCTGAGCAACTGCAAAACCAAACCAAACATTCATATGAATTTGTAAGGTAGGCTTAGTGGGGAAGGGGTCAAGTCTAGTCAAGAATATGTGAACTTCCCCAGACATCCCAAAGGGAAATTTAGATCTGTATTTAGAGCAATTATTGCAAAATAGTTTTTCCCATCACATTCACCTACATGTTAAATGCTAGTGGTTAATAGCGACCCAATGAACTTTACTTTCTGCTACTAAAAGCTCTTTCAACTCTATAAGTTTCCAGGAGTTAGGCTGGGAATTAAATATATTTCAATGAAATGAAATAGTATCAACAAAATTTGAATGAATTTAATTCAAAATGTGACCCAGAGGGGTGCTTGGGTGGCTCTCGTGGTTAGGTGTCTGTCTTCAGCTCAGGTCACGATCTCCAGGTCTTGGAATCAAGCCCCATGTTGGGTTCCTGGCTCGGCAGGGTTTCTGCTTTTTCCTCTCCCTCTGCCTCTCTCCCTGTTTGTGCTCTCTCTCTCAAATGAATAAATAAGATCTTTTTAAAAAATGTGACCCAGAGAAAGCATTCCTCTAGTATTCCCTAAGGTCTGTCACAAGTTATAGATAACCATTTCTAGAATATCCTTTCCTATAAAGCAGCCACACTCAGAGATGTGTTAACTTATATTCTGCTGGCAAGAATGGGAAATAAAATGTGGCAATCTTATGAAATCTAAGATAACTAGAACCTAGTAAATATATGGATCTACTTACTAATATTTTATTCATTTCTATCTTGAGTTGAATTATCCCAGAATGTAATATTTCTCAGAGTATAGGGGGGGTCTTTTAATTTTTTTAAATTTTTTAAATATAGCAAAAAATATACAATCTTAATGTTAAGTGTTCAGTAGCATTAACTATATTCACATTTTTGTGTAATGGTTCTCTAAAACTTTTTCATCTTGCAAAACTGAAACTCAATAGCTATTAAACAATTCCTCATTTCTCCTTGCCACTATGCCCTGACAATCACCATTCTGATTCCTATTTCTTTGAGTTTGACTACATTAGATAGCTTATATAAGTGGAACTGTAAAGTATTTCTCTTTTTGTAACTGGCTTATTTCATATAGCATAATGTCCTCAAGTTTCACTCATGGTACAGCATATATCAGAATTTCCCTTTTTTTAAATTTTTTTTCAAAGATTTTATTTATTTATTTGTCAGAGAGAGAGAGAGAGCGAGCACAGGCAGACAGAGTGGCAGGCAGAGGCAGAGGGAGAAGCAGGTTCCCTGCCGAGCAAGGAGCCCTATGTGGGACTCGATCCCAGGACGCTGGGATCATGACCTGAGCCGAAGGCAGCCGCTTAACCAACTGAGCCACCCAGGCGTCCCCAGAATTTCCCTTTTTTAATGGCCAAATAATGTTGAATTGTATGTATATATACCAAATTTTCTTTATTCACTCATCCTTTGATGGACTTTTAGGTTGCTTCCATATCTATTTTTTTTAAAGATTTTATTTACTTATTTGACAGAGAGAGACTGAGAGACAGTGAGAGAGGGTACACAAGCAGGGGGAGTGGGAGAGGAAGAAGCAGGCTTCTCACAGGGAGCCCAATGCAGGGCTCAATCCCAGAACCCCAGGATCATGACCTGAGCTGAAGGCAGATGCTTAATCACTGAGCCACCCAGGTGCCCTCCATATCTTGGCTATTGGCAAATAGCACTGCAGAGAACATGGGAGTGCTAATTTCTTTTTAAGATCCTGACTTCAATTATTTTTGGAAAAATACCCAGAAGTGGTATTTGGTAGTTCTACTGTTAACCTCTTGAGGGTCTTCCATACTGTCTTCTATAGGATATGGGTTTTTTATTACACTTCTCTCCAATCCCTTCGAAAAAACTTAGATACTACAACATATTTCCCGTTCAGTGAAAGAAAAAAATAAGAGGAATTAGACCCATATTTGAAAAGAAAAATGGTAAGAGAACCAAGAAATTAATCTAGTATAGTGATACTCAAATTCTCAGAACCCATTCCCAGAGATTCTGATTCATGTTACCCATGATGCTGATGTACAGACAAGTGGGAACCACTGACTTAGGGCATGACAAGGGCATTTGTCACAGCAGACAGTGACACAGCTATAACATAACAAGTAGAGGGCAGGTAAGGCAGAAGTTAGACAAGGTCAGGTCAGGCGTAGGTCAGACCAGGTCAGGCAGGACAGAACTTGGTCTGGCTGTAGGTGCTGGCTCCATTCTGACGAAAAGGCAAGCAGAGCAGCAAAACAGCTACAGAGGGTCAGATCTAAATGGTCAGCAAGGGCTGATGGAAGAATCTAGCACCCTGGATAGCTCCTCATTAGCAAAACTAATACAAGTGAGACTGAGATCTTTTTTTCTCAGAAACCCAAGTTTGTGAAATAGGTTCTAATTCCCAACCCCCCCAACCCCCCACCCCCTCAAGAGGTCTGTTTACTGGTAAAAGAATCTACATATGTGTGAGATTAGCTCTTGTTTGCTCATTGCCACCACCACTACCACGGCCCCAGCTTTTGATCTCTATCAAATGGAAAGGACTCAGGATTCCTGTATGGTGGCCATGCCCTATGGAGATTAAAGAGGTTAGTTTGGATGGAAAAGTACAGGCAAAATTTATCTTCCCAGGGTTGTATCTTTCCTAGTTGAACACCAGATCCTGCCAGATTGTGCCTCCAATTACTTTTTTTTAAAGACTTTACTTATTTATTTATTTATTTATTTGAGAGAGAGTGTGCATGTGTTTGCACACGTGTACAAGTGCAGAGAGGGGCAGAGGGAGAAAATCTCAAGCAGATTCCTCACTGAGCAGAGAGTCTGTTGGGGCTCCATCACAGGTCCCTGAGATCATGACCTGAGCCAAAGACAGACACTTAACTGACTGGGCCACCCAGGTACCCCCCCCCCTACAATGACTTTAAAGAGTCAGTGATATTGAAAATGGCTACTAACTGAAAGATTATTATGGATAAATTAATTATAATGACTGATCATGTCCAATGACACCTTGATTTCAGAGGCAGGCCTCCAACTAAATGAAAGAGATCATGGTATTGAAAAGACTTAATGAAATATAAAGGCTATTTTCACTATCTTTTCTCACACATACACACACCCCCCCACACACACACTACTCTTCTAGAGAGGCATTGACATAGAAATCCAAAAAGAAACAATGGTTTTCTATTTTTTATTTTTATTTTTTTCATAAGATTTATTTATTTATTTGACAGACAGAGATCACAAGTAGGCAGAGAGGCAGGCAGAGAGGGGTTGTGGGGGAAGCAGGCTCCCCGCTGAGCAGAGAGCCTGGTGTGGGGCTTGATCCCAGGACTCTGGGATCATGACCTGAGCTGAAGGCAGAGGTTTTAACCCACTGAGCCACCCAGGTGCCCCAAAACAATGGTTTTCTAAACAAAGGTGTTATCTCAGGACCCAAAGCCTTAAATACAAACACATTGTAGAAGAGAGATATTCACAGTGACCTTTCAAACACAACATTTAATGTCATCTTTGTTCTTCTAATACAACCTGCAACCAGCAGGCTATGCGATATCAATTGGATGCCGAGTCCTGGAATCAGATCATTAGTACTAAGCACTGACAAACCTGGGAGCTCTCATGAAATCTCTTGGGCAATGATAGCTACATGGAATTTGGTTTGGAGACAGTGAATTGATCTCTTTAAGGATGCTTAATTTAAATAGGATGGTAATTTGCCAAGATAGTTACAACATTACAAGTCCTTGAAAACACATGACAGAAAATGTATTTATGGGACTTCTAACAAAACATGCAATGAAGAAACAGACCCATAAGAAGCAGCATGTTCCCGTTTTTGGCTGTTCATATTCCTCCCCTTCCGTTATTCCCTTGAAGCAAAAGCCCATAAGAGGCAATCAGCACTGGGCTTGGCCCTAAGTGGAATGACCTTAAATAAAGAGTGAAAATCACAATCTTTTGCCTCTGGACCTTTTTCTCTTTCCATTGACACTTAAATCATCATCACCTGGTATGGAAATAGGTGCTGATACTATTACACATATAAAACAATCCCCACCCTGCCCAAAACACACTGGAATATGTGCCAGAGATGAGAGTGGAGACTCTGGACTGATAGTTGCCAAGGAGAACTGGGTATCTGCTGCCCATGCTGTTTCAGGGAAAGGGAGGAAAAGACTTGGGTTTTCAGTAAAGGACTAATTTGGAAAGATTAGTCTTTTATCATCATAACTGATTCATATATTCTATTATAGATATTGACACTCACTGGTTTACTAATTTGAACAGCATCAGGCCCTTTGGTTTATTACTTAGATACAGCATTCTAACCCAATTTTATAATGAATAACTTTCAATTATCTCCACTACTCCTCGATTACTCCTCAATTACAAGAGGTTTATTTTTAAATTTTCTGTAATGTTGCAAACCTGTTTCCAAGGTGCCCACACTGAATTTGATCACCATATCCAAACCCTTGCACTGGTTTTGGGTGAAAATCATTAGCTCACAGCCTTGCTTCTCAAAGAGCAGTTCTCAAATACCTGTATCAAAATCACCCATGATGTTCATTACACATGAAGATTTCTGGCCATGGCACCAAATGTAGAAACCAGTGTTTCTGAGGGTGAAGTCTAAGAAACTACATGTTTATAAATGTTCCTAGGTTATGTGTATACACAGTTATGTTTGAGACCCACAGGACGCACAGACTGGAATCAACTTGTGCCACTTCTCATTTCACCACTTGACTCATTCAACAGCACAAACTAAAAAAATTTTTAATTATAGTTACAGTTACAGTTTTCTTGGTTTTTCATTTATTTGCTCAACAAATATTCACTGCACAAACATTATGGATGAGGCACTTGACTGGGCTCTGGAGAAACACCAGTGCACAGAGGACAAAAATGTTCCCTAGAAGTGTGGGGCTAATTCTATCATGGAACACGATCAACAAATAATTTCATAAGTAATTGCTCAATTACAATTTTGGCAGATGCTAATAAGGAGAAAGAAAAGATACCAATAACAAGGCGAAGTGACTCAGCCTGGGAGTTCAGGGAAGTTGCCTCTAGGAAGGGACACTCAACCAAGGATATGAAGATATCCTTGATATCTTCAAGAGCAGTCCAGAAAAAGCATTCCAGGTGGAGGTAAGCTAAGGAAGAAAGAACTATGGTGAAGAATTAAAACAGTAAGAAGGCAGCTGCTAGAGTAGCTAGAGTAGCCAAGGGCTAGATCATTCCAGCCTTCTGAGTCCTGTTGAAGATTTTGGATTTTATCTGGAAAAGAGTAAGAACCCATTGGGGAGTTTTAAATACACATGCTTTTTCAGTGAGTTCTGCTGCTGTGTAATTGAAGGAATGAACAGGGAGCAGTCAGAATACAATGAAGACACAGGCAGAGTGTTGCCATTGACAATGGGGCAAAAATAGAACCTATGATGTAGAAATCAAGCTTACAAGTAAAGATGCTTAAATTATGTCTGATGAAGGCAGTGCCCTAGAATACTGTAAGGAGCTTAAAATCTTGACAACCTAATTTTACTAATTTTAAAATAGCTCTAACAACGTATATTTGCCATTTATAATCAGTGGCAGTCATTCATGAGAACAAAACTAAAAATGTCAATGGACATCCAAACTGTTCATTCCATCCCATGCCATGGGACTTCCTGTAGTTTGTGGCTACAACCTTTTGCCTCTCAAAAAAGTTAGATTTGGTTGGGGGCACCTCTCTGGCTGGGAGTGCCACCCCTATTAACATGCAAACTATAATCATGGTGGAGTTGAAGAGCACAGCAATTGGATTCTGAAACCTATTATTCTACAAAGTAAATACAGGTTTAAATCAAAAGGCAATGTGTTATTTTAAAAGAGTCATCAACCACTATTTTAGTCAAAAACACATAGTGAGTTAGAGTAACTAGAAAGAATCTTCAAAGGAAACAGAGTGAAATCATTTTGGAACTTCTAATCTATAATAGGTCAGTCCTTCTTTTTATCTTGGTCTATAATAAACAACAAAGCCCTTTACTTTCTACCCCTGCCATATTGATAATGTGGCTTGAACCTTTGATTTGGATTATATGCTATAGTCATTATACCTTGAAAACATGGTCAACTATCACTGAGATTCCTTACTAATAGAAAAGTACTTACAACAACCAGAATTCAAAAACAAACTTCACTTTTTGAATACCATTAAATCAAGCTCTTTTAGGCTTACATTTAATATGATTATAACCAAAAAGTTTATTAAACAAATTTCTAACATAAGGTTGGAAGAAGAATGTGTTAAAAATATTAAAAAGCAAGAGTTCAAGAATAATCACCATAAAAACAATTAATATGCTATTCATGAGTGTCATCTATTTAATACAACAGGCCCAATGTGATCTCTAATAAAGATCCTGAATATCTGAGAACAAGTAGCAAGTTTTTTCTTTTAGCCATAGTTAGATAATTAATATTCTCATTAATTAAATATGTATAATATAGAATCAATTACATATTACTATGTAATTATTTACATAATAATTAAATTCATATATATAGAACTTGCCATGTGTACTACAAATGACCAGTTCTTGAAAAACTGGACAACAAAAATATTATTTCTAGAAAACTATCTAAACACAATTGAACCTTCTTTTTCTTATTTATTTATGTTTTAAATTTAAATAAAGTAAAATTTTTGATGTTCAGTTCTATGAGCTATAACAGATGCAGAGATTCTTGTAATCACCATCACACACAGGATACAGAACAACTCCAACATGCCAAAGAATTCCTTCACACTGACCCTGCATATGCAGACCCTCTCCCCACTTCTAACTCCTGGTGACCACTGATCTGTTTTGCACAGTCTTGCCCTTTTCAGACTATCATATACACAGATTCATGCAGTATATAATCTTTTGTATCTGACTTCTTTCACTTAGCCCAATCCCTTTGAGATTCACCTACCTTGAACATCTCCTTTCAATGATTCCCTAAGTACTACTTCATAGCCTTCGTGCCACTGATACGAACAATATTTATATATAAAGTTACAAAAATGTAGAAAGTACAGGAGATATGGTATAATTAATTCTGTAAAACAAATTAGTTGTTCTTTAAGTGAGTAAATAAAGCTTGTCATTTGTTCACTTCAAATAAAAGTAACACGTGAAAAAGGAATGGTAGTTATTTCCCCGCATATCACTCCTCTTTGCTCAGGGATTTTTCAAGGCTTTGCTATTGCCTATCAACTTAAGTCCAAACTCCTCCTCAACCAAAGTACTCTCAGAGCGTGTTTTCAATCTTATCTCCACCAACTC
This sequence comes from Mellivora capensis, assembly GCA_004024625.1. Lineage (NCBI taxonomy): Eukaryota > Metazoa > Chordata > Mammalia > Carnivora > Mustelidae > Mellivora > Mellivora capensis. The sequence continues at coordinate 121,781 of PISX010002985.1, read as the reverse complement.
CTTCAAAATACCGCACTTCCCAGCCAGACCGGGCTACTCATTTGTCCCTGATCCACTTCTCACTTTGCAACACAGTGCATACTCTTTCTTCAAGTACCAGTTCAAATGCCACCTTCGACATGCATGCAGTCTTTCCTAATTCCTCTCTTTCCTCAAGGTTGCCCCAGAGTGAATTTAATTTCCAGTTCATCTAGCATGTTTAGATACCTTTTTTATGGCATTATTTACACCCTCCCATGAGGTAAAGGAATCTATGTACCTGTCTTACCCCTACTTCTTCCTTCCTCTCTGCTCTCCCCTTCCCCTGCTACATTGTGTGCCATCAGAGAAAGGTTTGACTTTCTCATCTTTGTAAAACATACAAACATAGTATCTTCAACTATCATTAAAGTGACACTAAAGGATCCTATTAGAAACAAATATCTAGCCTTAGAAGACACAAGAGAGAAAAGAGTAGATACCTAAAAAAAAAAAAAAAAAAGACCCAAAAAGAAAAAAAAAATGGTACTCATGACTCTAATGCCACTGGGAAGCTATTTTACAGCATATTCCTGATATAACCATATGAAAGCATTTTACAAACAAAACTTTTAAACTCATAAAAATTTGTATAGTCTACTGATGTCTTATTTTGTGTTAAATAGGAGCTGATATATTTAAGACTCCTAGTCCCCTTATAAGTCACACATGCCATCTTACTGAGGCAAAACAGCTCTCCTCACTGGAATGGCTCACGGAAGCTGGTTTACCTAAGGATCAGATAAATGCGCTACACTTTTGCTTCCAAAACATCACTTAGGAGTTGGTTGCCTATAACACAGTGAGTCATCACCCTCTCATGGTTCCATGTGTGATTGTTCTGCCTCCCTCAAGCAGTTCATAAAGACTGTATAGGCAGGAATCACAACTTAGGCTCCTTTTTTTTTAAGTTTTTATTTAAATTTCAGTGGGTTAACATGTAGTATAATAGTAGTTTCAGGGTACAATGTAGTGATTCAGTACTGCCATAAAACACCCGATGCTCATCACAAGTGCCCTCTTTAACTCTGCCCCCCCTTCCCTTCTGGTAACAATCAGTTTGTTCTCTTACATGGTGTCCACTGACACTCTCCCTGCCCCAACCGCCTCCTACTATGCCCATCACCCACACATGTATACTTCATAGAAAAGATAAACTGGATACAAAAATGAACCTGACTCTTAAAATATTTTGGCATTTGAAGTACAATCTCGGCCATTTCCCTATTTCCTAAAGGTACATTCAGTCCTGCAAGGGTGCTATATCCTTCCTCCAGCTCCTCTTCTCTAGCAGGGTTTAAAATGCTCAGCAAATATCAGCTTGGCATTTGTGGAGGAAGGCAACAGTCACAATATCAACAACTGCCAGAGAGAGAACAGAACAAGGTTCTAACTCCAGTTCTAACACTAACTGGATATATGACCTTGTGGATGGTTCCAGACTGCCCTGGGCTTGGGTTTCCACACCTTTAAGCCAACAGGTGGTATTAGATTAGTAGAGCTCTGCCTCACTCAAGTTCTGATATCTTTTGGCTCTAACCCTGGGGCACTCTTACATGTCTAAGGGGCAGACAGACTTTTATATCTGGCCTTGGTCTTCATCCCGTCTTCCTCTCTAGAGAAAGCTAAGCTCAAAGACTAGGCTCTGAGCTTTCTTTTCTCTTCTCTAGCCTTTGCTTGAAATAGAATAGTAGCACTCTATTCTGATGGCCCCACAGAGCAATCTTTAGTGTAAATAATAGGATGGAAAGAAAAGTGCTATTTCTTTTTGTCCTATTTTTAATGATTTCCAAGTTAGAAAACTGATGACAGCATGAAAGCCTCATCAATATTGCAGACACATAGTTCTCAGTAGCTCCAGATTTCAGTGTTCACAAACCTTCAATATCTCAGCTGTTAATAGACAATAAAAATTATTCGACCTTGAACTTATATTCAATGGTTCCTCTGATATATCCAGGGCTCTACATGAATAACTATTCTCTCTAGTACTTAAATCTTTCCCCAGGGATGAATGAGACTCTTGGGAAGATTCATTAACTCCTGCAGGTACCTCTGGGGGGCTGCTTAGCCTGCTGCCATGCTCCTGCCCTGGTGAGGGAGCTTCTCATTCCTTCCCTGCCATCACCTGTGAGAGAGAGCTTCCGGCCTTCTAAAGAGCAGTGGGAGGGCACTCAAATGGTCACAGATTACAAGAGGCTCCTTACCTCCATACTTCACAAGCTCCCAAGCCTCACCTATCCAAGGAGTAGGCTCTACATTTTGATATACACTGAGGCTTCACCTTGGCCAACTCACTCACTCTCCCCAGGCTGAGAATCTTTGAATAAATTTATAAGCTCAACCAAAAGTGTACATGATTAGGGTGTTAACAAGAAAGCTATCTGCTAAATATCCCTGCCCCCTCCTTTTGGGGACCTTTCAAAGACCCATCCTTGGTAGTTATAGGACAAAATGCCATATCTTCAATCATCTACAGTCCTTTAAAAATAGATGAAAGAAAGAGTTCTGATGATAGAAACCTTCATAAGAGAACTTTAACTAAGGGAGGAGCAAGATGGCAGAGGAGTATGAGACCTAAATATTATCAGGTCCCATGAGGTCAGCTAGATAGTTATCAACCCATTCTGAACACTTACAAACTCAACAGAAGATAGAAGAGAAGAAGAGCAGAAATTCTAGGAACAGAAAAGCGACCACTTTCTGGAAGGTAGAACATGCAGAGAAGTGAATCCAAGGCGATACACGGGAAGATAGACCGAGGGGGGAGGGTCCAGCTTCTAGCAACCAGTAGAGCAGCGAAGTACAAACTCAGAACTTTTAGAAGTCTGCTCCACTGAGGGACGTCACTCCAGAGGCTAAGTAGTGGGGAGCCTTTGCAGGACAGTGTGGTCTCAAGACCTGCAGGGTCACAAAAGGACCGGGGTGTCTGAGTGTGGCAGAGCTTCCATGTATCAGAGTGGGGAAGCTGGCTGCAGAGACAGAGCTGAGGAGTGGGATCTCAGTTAGGGGTTACCTTAAACTGTGATCCAAGGCACAGTCGGGCCATTGCTCTTCGAGCAGGGACCCCACAAGTGGCAGATCCAGGGAGACTCATCTTCCTCCACCGGGAGGAGCAGTGCAGGAGTGTACTGCAGGAATCTATTGGTTTTGGAGACTCCAAAGGGGCCAGGTACTAGAGATAGAAATGCTAAGTCCCAGGTGGGGTGAACACGGAGTGCAGCAGCAGGAGGGAGTGATTGACTGCTTTTCTCTGAGGGTGCACTAAGAGTGGAGCCCTGAGCTCTCGGCTCTTCCAGCTGGAGATTGGGAGGCTACCATCTTCATTCTCCTCCTCCAAAGCTATACGGAAACTGTTCAAGGAACAAAAGCTCCCAAGACCAAAACTGAGCAGATTACTTAGCCTGGCCCCTAGCAGGAGCAGTGAAATTCTGCCTCGGGCAAAGACATTTGAGAATCACTACAACAGCCCCTTCCCCAGATTATTAGCAAGAACACCCAGCCAAGACCAATTTCACCAATCAATGAGAACTGTGGAACTCCAGAGCTAGGGGAATGCAACACATAGAATTCATGGCTTTTCCCCCCATGATTCTTTAGTCTTTCAAAGTTAAATATTTTAAATTTTTTTTCTTATTCTCTTTTTATTAATCTTTCCTCTTTCCTATTTTAACCTTTTTATCTATCTTATTTTATCAAGACCTTTTTAAAAAATCTTTTTAAATTTTCATTGTCATACTCATATTCTATCCCTTCATTGTATTTAACCTTATTTTTTGTATGCATACAGAAAGAAAAGAAAGAAAATTCTTTCTTTATAATTTTGGGGTATAGTTTCTTCTAACAATCAAAATATACCCTAAATCCAGCACATGGCTTTGTTCTAGTCTCCAGCCTGGTCACAATCATTACTTTTTTTTTTCTTTCTTTCTTTTTTCAACCAACTTCTTATCTTGCCAATTCTTTCTTTAGAATCTTTTTTTATTTTCATCATTACAGTCATATTCCATCCTTTCATCATGTTTACCCTTATTTTTGCATATATATAAGTTTTCTTTCTTTAAAATTTTGGGAGGCAGTCTCTTTTAACAGACTATAATACCCCCAAAATCAAGTGTGTGGCTCTGTCCTATTCACCAGTCTAATATATTTTTTTCTTTTTTTTTTCCCCTTTTCTCCTCCCCCCAGTTTCGGGTCTCTTCTGATTTGCATTAGTGTATATCTTTCTGGGGTCATTGCTCACCTTTTAGTATTTTGTTCTCTCATTCATCTATTCTTATCTGAATAAAATGACAAGGTGGGAAAACTCACAACAAAAAAAAAGAATAAGAGGCAGTACCAAAGGCTAGGGACCTAATCAATATGGACATTAGTAATATGTCAGACCTAAAGTTCAGAATGACAATTATCAAAGTGCTAGCTGGGCTCAAAAAAGACACGGAAGATATTAGAGAATCCCTTTCTGGAGAAATAAAATCCCTTTCTGGAGAAATGAAAGAACTGAAATCTAACCAACTTGAAATCAAAAAAGCTATTAATGAGGTGCAATCAAAAATGGAGGCTCTTACTGCTAGGATAAATGAGGCAGAAAAGAGAATTAGTGATATAGAAGACCAAATGATGGAGAATAAAGAAGCTGAGCAAAAGAGAAACAAACAACTATTGGACCACGAGGGGAGAAATCAAGAGATAAGTGATATCATGAGATGAAACAATATTAGAATAATTGGGATCCCAGAAGAAGAAGAAAGAGAGAGGGGGGCAGAAAGTATATTGGAGCAAATTATAATAGAGAATTTCCTGAATTTGAGAAGGCAACAAGCATCAAAACCCAGGAGGCACAGAGAACCCCCCCTCAAAAAAATCAATAAAAATAGGTCCACACCCTGTAAACTTATAAGTCTCAGTGACAAAGACAAGAGCCTGAAAGCAGCTCGGGACAAGAGGTCTGTAACATACAATGGTAAAATATTAAATTGCCAGCAGAGCTATTCACAGAGAGCTGTCAGGCCAGGAAGGACTGGCATGACATATTCAGAGCACTAAAAGTGACAAATATGCAGACAAGAATACTATATCCAGCTAGGTTGTCATTGAAAATAGAAGAAGAGATAAAAAGCTTCTGGGACAAACAAAAATTAAAAGCATTTGCAAACACCAAACCCAGCCCTACAGGAAATATTGAAAGAGGTCCTCTAAGCAAAGACAAAGCCTAAAACTAAGAGACCAGAAAGGAACAGAGACAATATACAGTAACAGTCACCTTACAGGCAATACAATGTCACTAAATTAATATCTTTCGATAGTTACCCTGAATATAAATGGCCTAAATGCCCTAATCAAAAGACACAGGGTATCATAATGGATTAAAAAAAAAAACAAGACTCATCTATATGCTGCCTGCAAGAAACTCACTTTAGACCCAAAGACACCTCCAGATTTAAAGTGAGGGGGTGGAAAACAATTTACCATGCTAATGGACATCAAAAGAAGGCTGGGGTGGCAATCCTTACATCAGATCAATTAGATTTTAAGCCGAAGACTATAATAAGAGAGGAGGAAGGATAGTATATCATATTTAAAGGGTCTGTCCAACAAGAAGACCTAACAATTTTAAATATCTATGCCCCTAATGTGGGAGCAGCCAATTATATAAACCAGTTAATAACAAAATCAAAGAAACACATCGACAATAATATAATAATAGTAGGGGACCTTACCACCCCCTCACTGAAATGGACAGACCATCCAAGCAAAAGATCAACAAGGAAATAAAGGCTTTAAATGACACACTGGACCATATAGACATCACAGATATATTCAGAACATTCCATCCCACAGCAACAGAATACACATTCTTCTCTAGTGCACATGGAACATTCTCCAGAATAGATCACATTCTGGGTCACAAATCAGGTCTCAACTGGAATCAAAAGATTGGAACTATTCCCTGCATATTTTCAGACCACAGTGCTTTGAAACAAGAACTCAACCACAAGAGGAAAGTTGGAAAGAACTCAAATACATGGGGGCTAAAGAGCATCCTACTAAAGAATGAATGGGTCAACCAGGATTTTAAAGAGAATTTTAAAAACTCAAGGAAAGAAATGAAAATGAAAACACAACTGTTCAAAATCTTTGGGACACAGCAAAGGCAGTCCTAAAAGGAAAGTATATAGCAATACAGGCCCTTCTCAAGAAACAAGAAAGGTCTCAAGTACACAACCTAACCCTACACCTGAAGGAGCTAGAGAAAGAACAGAAATAAAGCCTAAATCCAGCAGGAGAAGAGAAATAATAAAGATCAGAGCAGAAATCAATGAAATAAAACCAAAAGAACAGTAGAAAAGACCAACAAAACTAGGAACTGGTTCTTTGAAAGAATTTAAAAAATTGATAAACCCCTGGCCAGACTTATCAAAAAGAAAAGAGAAAGGACCCAAATTAATAAAATCATCAATGAAAGAGGAGAGATTACAACCAATACTAAAGAAATACAAACAATTATAAGAACATATTATGAGCAACTATACACCAGCAAATTTGACAATCTGGAAGAAATGGATGCATTCCTAGAGACATATAAACTACCAAAACAGAATCAGGAAGAAATAGAAAACCTGAACAGACCCATAACCAGTAAGAAGATTGAACCAGTCATCAAAAATCTCCAAACAAACAAGAGCCCAGGGCCAGATGGCTTCCCAGGGAAATTCTACCCAATATTTCAAGAAGAATTAATACCTATTCTCCTGAAACTGTTCCAAAAAATAGAAATGGAAGGAAAACTTCCAAACTCCTTTTATGAGGCCAGCATTACCTTGATCCCCAAAACCAAAGACCCCATCAAAAACGAGAATTACAGACCAATATCCTTGATGAACACAGATGCAAAAATTCTCACCAAAATACTAGCCAACAGGATCCAACAGTACAATAAAAGGATCATTCACCATGACCAAGTGGGATTTATTCCAAGGCTGCAAGGTTGGTTCAACATCCGCAAATCAATCAATGTGATACAATACATTAATAAAAGAAAGAACAAGAACCATATGATACTCTCAATAGATGCTGAGAAAGCATTTGACAAAGTACACCACCCTTTCTTGATGAAAACTCTTCAAAGTGTAGTGAGAGAGGCTACACACCTCAAAATCATCAAAATCATCTATGAAAAACCCACAGTGACTATCATTCTCAATGGGGAAAAACTGAGAGCTTTTCCCCTACGGTCAGGAACATGGTAGGGATGTCCACTATCACCACTGCTATTCAACATAGTACTAGAAGTCCTAGCCTCAGCAATCAGACAACAAAAAGAAATAAAATGCATCTGAATCGGCAAAGAAGAAGTTAAACTCCCACTCTTTGCAGATGATATGATACTTTATATGGAAAACCCAAAAGACTACACTCCAAAACTGCTAGAACTCATACACCAATTCAGTAAAGTGTCAGCATATAAAATCAATGCACAGAAATCAGTTGCATTTGTATATACAAACAAGACAGAAGAGAAATTGAGGAGTTGATCCCATTTACAATTGTACCCAAAACCATAAGATACCTAGGAATAAATCTAACCAAGGAGGTAAAGGATTTGTACTCAGAAAACTATAAAGTACTCATGAAAGAAATTAAGGAAGACACAAAGAAATGGAAAAACATCCCATGCTCATGGATTGAAAGAATAAATATTGTGAAAATGTCTATGCTACCCAAAGCACACTACACATTTAATGCAATCCCTATCAAAATACCATCAATTTTTTTTTCAAAGAAATGGAACAATAATCCTAAAATTTATATGGGACCAGAAAGACCCCAAATAGCCAGAGGAATATTAAAAAAGAAAGCCAAAGTTGGCGGCATCACAATTCCAGACTTCAAGCTCTATTACAATGCTGTCATTATCAAGACAGTATGGTACTGGCACAAAAACAGACACATAGATCAATGGAACAGAATAGAGAGCCCAGAAATGGACCCTCAACTCTATGGTCAACTAATCTTCGACAAAACAGGCAAGAATGTCTAATGGAAAAAAGACAGTCTCTTCAACAAATGATGTTGGGAAAATTGGACAGCCACATGCAGAAGAATGAAACTGGATCATTTCCTTACATCACACACAAAAAGAGACTCAAATTGGATGAAAGACCTCAATGTGAGACAGGAATCCATCCAAATCCTTAAGGAGAACACAGGCAGCAACCTCTTTGACCTAGCCACGGCAACATCTTCCTAGAAACACTGCCAAAGGCAAGGGAAGCAAGGGCAAAAATGAACTATGGGGGGACTGCATCAGGATCAAAAGCTTTTCCACAGCAAAGGAAACAGTCAACAAAACCAAAGACAACTGACAGAATGAGAGATGACATTTGCAAACAACATATCAGATAAAGGGCTACTATCCAAAATCTATAAAGAATGTATGAAACTAAAAAAAAAAAAAAAAAAGAATGTATGAAACTCGGGACACCTGGGTGGCTCAGTTGGTTATGCGGCTGCCTTCGGCTCAGGTCATGATCCCAGTGTCCTGGGATGGAGTCCCACATCGGGCTCCTTGCTCGGCGGGGAGCCTGCTTCTCCCTCTGCCTCTGCCTGCCACTCTGTCTGCCTGTGCTCGCTCTCTCTCTCTCCCTCTCTCTCTGACAAATAAATAAATTTAAAAAAAAAAGAATGTATGAAACTCAACATCTAAAGAACAAATAATCCAACCAAGAAATGGGCAGAAGACAAGAACAGACATTTCTGCAAAGAAGACATACAAATGGCCATCAGACACATGAAAAAGTGCTCCACCTCACTCAGCATTAGGAAATACAAATCAAAACCACGGTGAGATACCATGTCATACCAGTCAGAATGGCTAAAATTAACAAGTCAGGAAATGACAGATGTTGACAAGGGTGTGGAGAAAGGGGAACCCTCCTACACTGTTAGTGGGAATGCAAGCTGGTGCAGCCACTCTGGAAAACAGTATGGAGGTTCCTCAAAAAGTTGTAAATAGAGTTACCCTACGACCCAATAATCACACTACTGGGTATTTACCCTAAAGATATAAATGTAGTGATCTGAAGGGGCACATGCACCCGAATGTTTATAGCAGCAGCAATGTCTACAATAGCCAAACTATGGAAAGAACCTAGACATCCATCAACAGATGAATGGATAAAGAAGATATGGTACATATATACAATGGTATACTATGCAAAATACTATACAAATACAAATACTATACAAAAAGCCTGAAATCTTGCCATTTGCAACAACGTGGATAGAACTAGGGGGTGTTATGCTAAGCAAAACAAGTCGATCAGAGAAAGATAATTATCATATGATCTTTCTGATATGAGGAATTTGAGAGGCAGGGCAGAGAGTCGTGGGGGAAGGGAGGGAAAAAAATGAAACAAGATGGGACTAGGGAGGGAGACAAACCCTAAGAGACTCTTAATCTCAGGAAACAAACTGAGGGTTGCTGGAGGGGAGAAGGGTGGGAGAGATGAGGTAGCTGGGTTATGGACTTTGGGGAGGGTATGTACTATGGTGAGTGCTGTGAATTGTGTAAGACCAGTGATTGACAGACCTGTACCCCTTGAAACAAATAATACGTTATATGTTAATTTAAAAAAGAGAGAAGTTTAGCTATTTTGATAAAGGAAGTTGTGGTCTGTGCCAAGTGTTTTCAATATATTCTAGTTTAGTTCTCATAGTAACTATCACAATACTATGAGGAATTACTATTATCCCTGATTTTAGAGATAAGAAACATCTCTAAAAGTAATAATGATAATAATAATAATAATAATATCTTGTTTATTAAATATTTTTAATGCATTAATTCATTTAGTCTTGAAGACAGAACTGAGGTGAGAGGGGTTCTATTCTTATACGCAATTTACAAGTGAGAAAAGCTAAGCACAGAGAAGCTAAGTAATTTGTTGATGATCACACAGCTAGCAAGTCATCCCAGCAGTCTGGTTCCAGGATCTGTACTCTGAACCACTACGCTTCACTGACCAGTGAGGCAGGGAGAAGAAAAGTAGAACTGCCAGATTTAGCAAATAAAATTGTAAAACACCCAGTTAAATATGGATTCCAGGTAAATAATGAATGATTTTAAGCAAAGCTATCTTCTCTGTAGTATTTGGGACATACACTAAAAAAATATTGACTGTTTATCAAAATTTCAAATTTAATTGAAGAGCCTGTATTAAACTGGCAACCCTGTGGGAAGGGATGCCTAAGATGTGAACCTCAGCTTATTACCAGAGAACTTTCTCATATCTGCTACCATATTGAACACGTGTTCCTAAGGTTTAAATTATGTCCCAATCCCAGTCCTGGTGCCAGCTTTGGTCAACCATTGAAATTAAAAAGAAAGCAGGCTTGAGCCTACATTGACAACAAAAAATATAGAGTAAGACACTGTGGTGTTCAGTCCTTCTTAAAAACTCATTCAAATTCTGTGCCTGGTTCATAAGAAAAATTTAAATAGAGACCTAAGAATACATTACAAAAAATTAAAGGACAAGAATGAGTCATTTATTTTTATATTCAGTAATTCCATTTTTTCATAAATACTCTTACAAGAAAAATTAGCATGTTTTCTAAGTGTTTAAAGAGCCCTTAGGTTTACAAGCAGGGTTACAAATAGGGTTGAGGGTAGAGGTAAAGAGAAAATGCAGAGAGACAATAGACAAACATTAGCAAGAGAATTCAGACCTTCCTATTCTTCCTGTAATTCATGGGTCATAGCCCCACCTTGAGCCAGGAAGATGATATTTAGATTTCTACTGATAGTACATGTTTTATTATTTACTTAAGACACACTTAGACTCTAGATCCCTATAGTAAAACATAGGATTTTTTTTTACAGTCATCTGCTTAGAACACTTTTGATATCTTCTCTTTTGGCATTACATGGTGTGTGTTCTTCATGATTCAAGGTTTAAGTCTGTTGGTGTTTCTACACAGCTTGACATCACATAAGTGAATCAGCTGAAAACCAGCATCTTTACCACATTTCCTATTTACTGACAATCATCCCAAGTATAGCTGCCCTTTATACAACTATAAAAGCTTCCCTCTCCCCTCTTAGGACAAAACATTTCAGAGGAGGAAGAGAATCTTAGCAGAATCCTGATGTTCGAGGTAAGAATAATGATGTATAGGTTTAACTCATTATAGGGAGAGAAGCATTTTACCCAGAGGACCAATGATTTGACCCACAGTCAGATTTGCCAACTGAGTAGCATTCACTTAGGGAAACTAACCCTGGAAAGGGATTCAGATCATGCTCTGCCCTCCCCTCCCCCCACTCAATAGCTTTGCAATCTTATATGTCACTTTGTCTCTAAGCTTCAAGTCTTCTCATCTCTAAAATAAAAACAGTAATAATGGCTGCCACACAGGGTTGTGAGGAATTAATGAGCTAGCCTATATAAAGGGCTTACTACGGTGCCTGGCAAACTACATTAAACACCCAATGAGTGTTACTAGTACTGTTAATACTATAGTCATTCGACACTCAATGATACACCTCTCACTAGCTTCTCACTGGAAGCTACTTCTGCTCACGGGTCATGCCCGTTTAACAGTTCACTGCATTCTCAGGGTGACCAGGAGTATTAGCAGGTGTAGCTACTGTATAACTAAATCCATGATATATAAACATGTCTAGAATGAGACTTTCATTGTTAAGAAATAAGTTCTCAAGCCACAATTTGTACATTTCTTTTAAAAATCTGATTTGCATAGATATTTACACATTTAAATTCTCTAAACTAATTACCAAAAGAAACTGTGATTTTCTTTTTTTAAAAGAAGAAGGTATTTCCTTCCTAAGGCTGTTTATTATTTAGAAAATAAGATTAATTTTGAAAGTTATGTTCATTTCTTTGTCACTTAGCTGAATACTGCTACTTTTTCACACTAGTTAAATTAGACTTAAAATTAGATTTTAAAAGCAAAAACAATTCTCTGCCTTTAACAACATTATTTAAAATGCAAATTACATTGCAGATGAAAAGAATTTTTGTAGCTTAAAACTAACTGGAATTCCAGAGTCAATATCATATAAATAGGTGTCCATCTGGCCAACCTCATGATTGCCAAATTTCTTCTTCCAATTGTTTGTTTAACAAGAATTTAAACAGCTCCCTCTTGTGGCCTAAAAAGCCATTGGCAATCCAGAGTTTGGTCAACTTCTTACCTGTCATTTTATTCACTACACATTCACTTAATAAATTATGTATTGTCTATCTGCTACAGTAGAGGAGGAGGAGAGCCTAAATGGGGGCTGGGATGGATGTTGTTGCCTTTGGATGTGATTTATGTGGATGTAGTCAGCTTTAAAATTTCAAACTGGAACTCTGGCTCAGTGCACATGCTGCTTCTAACCTAAGGGTTGTATTTCTCCAAAATGAAAGGTTGATCTTTGGCCAGTGCAATGGTTGCCTACACTGACTGGTTGAGCTACAAGGTGCTCAGAAATCCTGATACCAAATTTACCTATTTTCAGCTGAAAAGCTTCAGATCAAAAAGTGTAAGTGAGAAGTCCCCCTGAGTACGTTTTCTGATAAACTTTGTCATAGTCCCTAAAACTTCATATTAACCAGCTGTTCATTCCAAAATTAGCTGGGAGCTGTCATTATGTACCAGGCACTGTGCACTAACAGACACCACAGGAAACAGAACAGACATGCCCCCGTAATGCCCACAGCCTAATGGGAAGAGAAGCATTAAGCAATCCCACTGTAATATGTCAGAGGCAGCAGTCACTGTCTGAAAATAACAGGGAGACTTAATGGAAGCAGGTACATCAGGAAAGGCGGTTCTCTGAGATATGACTGAGTAGGAATTTGCCAGATTAAGGGAGGGTGGGAAACTATCTCAAGTAGAAAACATACATTTAAAAAAAAAAAAAAAGCATATGCCAAACTCAAGAACAGGAAGATGCCTGACTTCTCAAGGAACTGGAAGCACATAGTGAAGGGGGCTGGAAAAAACGGCAGGAGAGAGTAGAGGAGCAGTGTTAGGCAGAAGCCAGTCACGCAGGAGGGACTGCAGACTATGTGTGGGTTTTGAGCAGTATCCTCACTGGGCTATGCACTGGGAATCCATGATGTTTCAAGTTCGTGACTGACACACTACGATCTGCTTTATTTATTTGGGGTTTTGGGTTCCGATGGCTACATGTATATCCAGGATTAGAGGAAAGCAAGGGTGAAAGTGAGGATATTCCTCAAAATACAAGTGCAGTTGTCTAGCAAGTACTGCTGGCTGGAGCCTGGGTGGCGTCTGAGGAGAGAGCAGGAGGGAGCAAGATTTTAGGAATATATTGGAAGATTGCATAAACAGGATTGAGTAATGAAATAAGAGTAAGAGTTGGGAGAAAGAAAGGTTTAAAGATGACCCCTCACACGGAAAAGACAGTGAATGATCTATACCTCTATGCAAAAATCTGGATGCATCTCACAAATTATGCTGACTTGAAGAGCCAGAGGAACAGCCAGACAGAATACCTGCCTGCAGCTTCCACCACCTCCTCTCCATGGGGACCTATTTTGTGTCATCTTACAACCCAAAGGTTGTCTGTCTTCCAAAGTCCCACTAAGAGAACCAACATGGAAAAATCAAAGCCTAAGGTTTGACTAGTAAGAGACAACCAACCAATGAAGACATTTCTGTTTAACACCCTGGATGTTCGTGAAACTGCTTAAGCCCTCAGCAGGACACAAATGGGACATGCCTTTTTTTAGCATTACTTTTAATGTAATATAATCTGAACATTCTGGTCTACAGATTAAGGGATGTGAAAAAAAGAGAATTCTTAAGTTTTTCTGTAAAGATGGAAACGCTTAGTGTCAGCATATGATAAAAGACCCTCTATGCCAAACGAAACCATGAGAAATATTACTTCGAATTTCCTGCTTATTTTAGCCCCATTGTATCACAAATTTTTCAGCTGCTGGTATTGAAATCAAAATGGATTTTTCTGGCCCCAAAGCAGAATGCTTCTAGTCAGGAAAACAAAGGCCAGCCTTTTAAATTATCTGAGAGCTAGAATGAGTTCAAATAAGTAGCCTAAATCTTTCAGCTGAAGAAAACGTATTTGAATGTGGGAGATCATCTCAGGACATTATCTGAGAATTTTCCATAGAAGTAGCTGACAAGAAGTAGGGAGAAAAAAATTTGCAGTTGAAACAGGAAAGAAAATATGAAGAGAACAAAGAGTTGAGCACGAGTTTTGGTGGCTTAGTTTGGTAATTCATTTCAAAGGCAGATGGGAGGAAAAGTGTTTAAGCAAAATTGTTTTACTGTTCTGACAGGTCCCACACTGAAGCAGAAATCTTTATCACCTCAATTATATAAAAGAGAAAAATTATGTTTATTAGGACAGGAAAGAAATATTCTTCCATCTGCTTTAGATGAGGTATTAAGTTGACCTTTTTTGGATTTGGGTACACTTGTCTCATTCTTCACACTGGTCTTCAAGAAAAGAAAAAAAAAAGAAGAAAGAAAGAAAAAGAAAGAACAAACCAAGACTATAAATCCTCGAAGTTAGAAGATAGATTTCAGAAACCAGAGAAACTAACCATATCAAAACCCACTTTTACTTATAACATTGAACATTGTAAGCTTGAATCTCTTGTGCACTTGCTGGTTTTAAGCCCAGGAATCCCAGGAAAGCAGATCTGAGGTGAAATGGACACTGTGAGGAGCCTGCCTAATGCCCCTTCAATACTGCAACTCTCCTGCCCTCAGCTGCTGGGAGTGCCTGGTGGCTCAGGGCTCTCCTTTGAGTCCCTCTCTGCAGATCATTCTCAGCTGAGAAAAGCCAGCTCACTCAAGGTCATGCTCTCTTCCTGCAGTGGCCTGTACCCAGGGACTGGTCGAGGTAGCATATAAAAGTCCAACCCCTACCCCTGAAATTCAGAAAAATTCAAGAAGGCTTTGGTTTCAGTGCTCCCCATGGGGTCAACTGAGACTTTCACCAAGATTCCATTACAGTTCAACTTCTTCCTTGGCACAGTCCTGCTACCTTTCCTTCTCATCTACAGCTTGAGAGTACTCCCTGATCAATTTTCTACCTGCTGAATTCAGAGCTGGCTTCCCATGGAACTGAGATTACTGCAACATTGGAATTACCAAACTGGTATTTTTATTTATTCGTTTGTCGAGGGAGGGATGGGAGATTCTTAAGCCTAACTCCTAATCATCTTTCTTTACTTCAGAGAAGTAAAGAAAGGATTTTTAAAGGATTGGAATTTAAAGGATTTAAAGGATTGGAATTACAGGAGGTTCCATTTAGGGAACCATTCAGAATCAAGTTCATTTAATAACAAACCAAGGCAATTCTCAGTCTATAAATTAATTTCTACAAAATCAAGGGATTTAGTCTTGAGATACTGCCCTCCCTCCTGAAATTCTCTCTTCCTCTAGCCACCAAGACATGAAATTTTCTGTCTCACCTCCTACACCTCTATTAGCAATTTCATGTGACAATTATTCTCATTTACTAATGAATAGTAAATTAATGAAAGGATGCAGAAATCAGTGAAAACATATGAATTGTGATACACAACTATTAAAATGTCTCCTTTGTCAATATTTCCACAGTGGTAAAAATAAAACAATATCTGAGTAAAGCACTCACTTAGTTATTAACAACTATATATTGAATACCTCCTATGTACCGTAGGTGGTTTAGAGTTTGAGAAAGAAAAATGAATAAGAGATATCCCTGCCCTTAAGAAATTTAACAACTAGTGCAGAGTCTCAACCCCAACCAGCTCAACACCTCTTTTTTAAAACAAATATTTTGTTATGCCACCATTATGATTCTGATATAAAATTCATAGGTCACTCACCTACAAACAAAAAAATATATATAACGTCTTAATTGTAACATAAATTATAAAATATCATTGTAATTTATTTTACAATTATAAAATATAAACAAAAGAAAGCAAGTTGTAATTTTTTAAAATGTAGTTTGGTATGTAGCTGCTACAAAAATAATTGGATGCTCTGCCTTACATAGTGGCACCCTCCAATCATTGTGACAACCAAAACTTCCCCAAAATTTCTAAAGTGCTACCAGGAATGGTCCTGTCTTCATCAAAAACTACTAGCTTAATAATTTAAGAGAAAAAAAAGAAATCATTTCTATGTATTTGAAAGATGGCATCTAATTCTAATATTTAAAAATAATGCATGGAGCTTATGCATCTTTATTCTAAATAGAATAAGATTAGACAGGATCAACATTTTCATATAACACCTTGTTATGGGTTGAATGTGTCCCGGAAAAATTTAGATGTTGAAGCCCCTGTACCAATGTGACCAATGTACAAATGTGACTGTATTTGGAGTTTGTGCCTTATTTAAAGTGGTGATTCAGTTAAAGTGAGGTCATTATGGTTGGCCCTAATCCAAAATAACTAGTGTCCTTGTGAAAAGAGAAGAGCAGGACACAGAAAACACAGGCAGAAGGACAACATGTAAGGAATTAGTGCAAAGGCAGCCGCGTGCAAGCCAAGGAGGGAGGCCTCAGGAGAAACTAACCCCGTGGACCCCTGATCTTGGCCTTCCAGCCTCCAGAACTGTGAGAAAACACATTTCTGTTTAAGCCACTCAATCTGTGTCATTTTGTTGTGGCAGCCCAAACAAACTAATACACACCTCCAGATGGGAGTTGAGATAAGAGATATTCCTGCCCTTTAAGCCTAGATCTCCTACGCAGAAGTGGCAAAAGTCCAAAGAAAAAAGAAGGAAAAGGATTGAGAAGGACCTCTTGAAGGGAAGTCAAGGAGGAGGAGGGCTGAATAGCTTTTGTGTTAAAGGAATTGCATCGCCTGCTCATTTAATTTATCATTGTGTTCAACATTTGGAATGAAAGACATAATCCTCATAGAGAAGCCTATTAACAATAATTTCTGTGTCAAAGCAGTAAAAAGAGAGCTATTGTGAGCAAAATCCAATTCTCAATTGCGTTTTCAAAATGTAATGTATGTAAAAATACACAAGGGAAATTACAGAAGTAAATGTCTAATGTTTGCATGGTTAGCAAAAGTTTGCTCCAATAAAATGAGGACAAAGTGAGATACACTTATCGTATAAATTAATAAGGATCCATCTGTAAAGGCTTGTTTCTCATTTCTGCATTCTGTTCTACCACATGTTCATTTTATGCATGAGTGTGATGTTATGCAGACCAGTAGACTGCCATTGCATTCTGTGTATTTCCACCATCACTGCGGATTCACAACAGAGTCGAGTTTAACAATGAAACCATTTCTTTCTTACAATGAACTTTCCTATAAATCCTCACTCCTTGTTTCAGTGTTACTGACATGAAGGCATTGTATTCCCTAGTGTGTAAAAAGTCTGTATCAGCCACACACCAAAGGAAGGTGTGGAGAATTCTGTAAGAGAAGTCGAGAGAACTAATCCCTTCTTACAGTGGAAATAACATAAGAGCAAGAATACCATAAATGCTGTGTGGACTGAAAGAAGAAAATGTTTGCTTCACTGTACTTTTTCTTCAGTGCACTATTTTTTTTACAGAAGCAATTAAATATTTATTAAGCCTTTATTATGTTCTAGACTCTGCTAAATACTGCAAAAATAACTATGATGTGTAAAAGGACCATTGCCTCCAAGAAATTATCATCTATCTGTAAAAGACAACACTGGACTATAAGAAGCAATTGTTTAGAGAGCAATTAAGTGCTAAATTCTAAGATAAGGATCATAGATCTTCCCTGACTGGGATAGCAAAGGTGGAGATCAATCCTCAACCACCAACAGCCAGATCATTCATTCAACAAGGAACACATGACAGAAGCATACAAATGTTCATGTTTAGACCATCATCATGTTTACCCAGCATTGAGATGAAACCTGGTGAAACTACATCATCAGCAAGCACAGAGGCTTCAATCATTGCTCCTATGTTATCTCGGCTTTGCTAACAATATTTGTGTCAGCATTTTCAATGACTTTATTAATTGAGTAATATTAAATATGGAGGGCAAGGATGGTAGATTTGAGGCAGCATCCACAAGAATCCTAAACCTGAGTGAAGGCAGTAAGTAAATACCCTCTTCGCTTGGTTTCTGATTCCCACAGATGGAACCAATAATATGTTTAAAACCTAGACAGTTAGAGAACAACCCTGTGGTCTGGGAAACAGGTAAAGATAAGCTAGCAAGGGGCGCCTGGGTGGCTCAGTGGGTTAAAGCCTCTGCCTTCGGCTCAGGTCATGATCCTGGGGTCCAGGGATCGAGCCCCGCATGGGGCTCTCTGCTCAGCGGGAAGCCTGCTTCCTCCTCTCTCTCTGCCTGCCTCTCTGCCTACTTATGATCTCTCTCTCAAATAAATAAATAAAATTTAAAACAAAAGATAAGATAGCAAGAGATCACATTTGATAGAAAAAAAGTGCTATTTTCATATGACATTTCACATGAACCATTAAAGTGGGGGTACGGGGTGCCTGGGTGGCTCAGTTGGTTGAGCATTTGATTCTTGATTTTGGCTCAAGTCATGATCATATAGGTCATGAGATTGAGCCCCATATTGGGCTCCCCAGTCAGTGGAAAGTCTCCTTGAGATTCTCTCCCTCTTCCTCTCCCTTTGCTTGCACTCTCTCTTTAAAATAAATAAATAAATCTAAAACAGAAAGGAGACAAGTTCTAATCACTTTAAGAAAAAAAAAAGAGTACGATAGCAAGAAAGGAAGAAGTCTCCAAGAGACACTTGCTGAGCGTAAGTGAATTTCATTTCTTTCATAGTGTAATCTGAGTTTTCCAAGACTTTGCCAGCTTTTGCATACTGATGGGTCACATCTAGTTATAGTTCAGGTTAAACTGCTTTGTAACCCTACCTTAATAATCCAGGACTTCAGCTGCCTGGAAAGCTCCCTTAAGTATCTCTGAGAGCCCTACAGCATGGCTTCTGTGTGCACAAATGGCAGCCCTCACCAGCCCAGGCTGCCTTACCAGCAGCAGCATCGATGCTGGTCCCTCTGTGAAAGCTGTACTGGCTCCCGACGATGACGTTCCCAGAGAGAGGAAATCCTGGGGGTTCTAAAGCCTAGGGCTGTCAATGCACCAAAAATCATATTATGTTCCTCAAGGCAGAGAGTTCTTCTTCCCTCCCTGAGGTTCACTTTTTGAAGTGAGAATAAGCACAGTGCTGCCAGTGTCCCTGTGTCTCACAGAGTCCCTCCTGCAGCCCCTCTCCTCACCTGGCTCAGAGAGGTGTCTACTGAAGAGGGCGGAAGAAACAGAGAATAATATTAGCTGGCACATCCAAAGCACGTAAATGTCATGCACTGCTTGACGTCGTTTACACAGCTTACCTAACTAACTTACTTAACCAACATCCCCTTGCTACAAATAAAGTGTAGGAGATCAAGCACCTTATTTAAGATTGTCACCAGCCACTAAGTGCTAGAACTGGGACCTGACCCCAGGCCTTCTGTCTGTGTAATCTGTGCTCTGAAATGCTACTGCTTGACGAACAACAAGCTGTCCTTGGCATTCCTATCTTTCCCTCACTACAGATAGCACTCTCCTCCAGCCAAATCCCCAGTGAGAATAAAATCCTTGGGGGCTGGCTCAAGCTGAGACCCATGCCACACTATTGTTTTCCAAAGTTTATTTTTCCCATTGCAATTCAAAAACAGTTCTCTCAAGCCCCACATGTCATGCATTTGGCCATTGACATTAATAGCCTGAGCTGTTATTTCCTAGCTGCTCTTCTGGCATTGCTAAGTTAGCATAGAAGGACAGAAAAATCTGGAATAGGGGCCACTACCCAGAAATTACAAACTCTATCAAGGCTCTAAAGTGGGAAATAACAGGAGGCAGTGGGGAAATAGAGAGGCAATAATAAGGCACAAATAAAAAGGAAATTGGAGGGATAACAAAATACAAAACCTCAACTTAGTTTCTACCTTTGGCCACTAAACCACTGGTTATTGTGATGCTACAATCAAACCTTGTTTCTGGAATCAGAACTCAAATCCCTAGGCATTAAAGGAAACAACTTTACCTAGTTCCTATCTTTGCCTACCTAGTTCCCTAAAACATATCTTTTCCTCCCCAAGCCCATCCCAATAAACACTTGAGAGTTCACAATTTCACATGTGATAATTTGTGAGCCCTGGTCTCAAATGGATCTCAGGTGCAGCTAATATAAATGATAAAATTTCGAGGACTTGCCAGCTAGAGGTGTAACCTGTAAATAAACTGGTTTTAATAGCAATTCATTCTGTGACAGACAGGATGTGATGACTTCTCTGAAAGCATCCCACAGAATAAAAGAGCATGTGTTTGCATAGAATACCATGGCAACCGAGAATTACATCCCAATAGTACCATCTTTTTAAAAACAATCTAATCAAGATTTGGGAGAATCAAAACTTTCCTGAGATTCTAGTAAATTGGAGTGCTTGCTCCTGGCTTGTGCTGTAGGGTCCAAGAAGAAAGCGCTGGGCAATGTCTCAGGGTAGTGGCTGCAGGAGGAGATGAGAAAGACCTGTCCGCTGCTGTCAGGTACAGAGAGAAAAGTAAAAGATAAAGATCTATGTAACTATCCCATATCCTCCGCAGCAATCAAGGCCATTGGGCGGAATTCAGTCGATGGCCACGCAGCAGCATTTCTCTCTCTTCCTGCAAGGAGCAGGTCATCCTTTCATGACTTCTGCTTCCCTCTGATGGCTTTTATTCCCTTCCCTGCAAACACTTCTACCTCTAACTGCTATTCTACAAAGCATACTTTACACGAAGAAACCTTGAAACCATTCCATTAGCAGGGTGACTCCTGGTATGAAATCAGAAAACAACTCTGTTTTCCCACTTGATCATTCGAATCTACTCTTTGGGGAGAGCTCTTCCCCTTACATTTGGATAAAAACTCTTATAGTCACTCTCAAATTACAAAAGGTGTTCCAGCAATGTCAAGTCATTAAAAATTATTCTTAATTTAGTGATAAATATGTCCATGCTGGTGCAATAAGTTAAAATTTCAATCTTCGGGACGCCTGGGTGGCTCAGTTGGTTGGACGACTGCCTTCGGCTCAGGGCATGATCCCGGAGTTCCGGGATCGAGTCCCGCATCAGGCTCCCAGCTCCACGGGGAGTCTGCTTCTCCCTCTGACCTTCTCCTCACTCATGCTCTCTCTCACTGCCTCTCTCTCAAATAAATAAATAAAATCTTTAAAAAAAAATTTTCAATCTTCATTTAAAGTGCATCTTGGCTAAGGCCTCCATGGAAAGTAGTGCTTGTGCTTCTCTCCCCTTTCTGGATTCCAGCTACCACACCTGAGCACCCACTTACTTGGGTGTCTCTGGGTCCCCAGGAGCTGAATTCTCTAAAGATCCTTTTAGCTCCTCTAACACTTTTATGCCTTCTATGCAAGTGATGGATGAAGAGCTGCAAAACTGGTTTTTGACCACCTAAATCATGATTCACTCAACCAATTCATTAAGATACCTGTTTGGCTTTTTGATTCAATTATAATTCATGGGATGTCTGCTATTTGCAGAGCATGGTGCTAAAGATATTACATAAGACATACTTCCTGCCATTCAGAAATTTTCTGTCTAGTTCAGATGAGAAAACATGTACACAAATAAATAGACCACAAGGTTGTGTATACCATGACCCTATAGTCATGAGAACAGTAAATGCTATAGGAAATTAGCAAAGGAAACTATCTTTTCCAACATGGATTATCAGAGAAGACTTTAGGAGGAAGTGGAATGTGAATTTGAAACTTGAAGTTAAATAATAGCTCAATATGGTGTTTCATACACATATTACTAATTAAACCCTACAACAACCTTACAAAATAGGTACTATTATTATCTGTACTTATATATGAGAAAACTAAAGCCTAGTAATTTCAAGTAATTTGTCCAAGTTCACATAGCTGGGAAATGAAGATCAGGAATTCAAACCAACATTGTCTACTTCAGAACCTTGAGGAGAACTTTCCAAAACGGGAGGTAGAGGTGGAGAATAACATAGATAAGGGAACAAAGTTACAAAAGGTAAATAGTGGTCAAAATATGGGTTAATATGATATCCCATTCTGACAGGAGTATATACTCTCAGTAGAAGATACTGGAAGACAACAGAAGTATTAGATGGAGTAGTGGACTCAGTTACCTCCAAATCTGAGTAGCCTATAAGAAGCAGCTCTAACAGAAGAGCATGTCTGGCAGCTACTTGTCCCCTTTGTGTTCTCCCACCTCCCCTAGTGCTAACCACATGACAAGTTTGTCTTGAGTTCAATCCTATGTTTATTTTACCTCTTCCTTTATTATGGCGGCAGGATTTGATCTGACAACTCCTATATGAGGAGGTTTCTTTTAATTTTCTTTTTGAGAGAGACACAGAGAGCAGGGGGAAGAGCAAAGGTAGAGGAAGGGAGAGAAACCCAAGCAGACTCCCCACCAAGCACAGAGCCCATCACAGGGCTTGATCCCACAACGCTGAGATCATGATCTGAGCTGAAACTGAGTCCAACGCTCAACTGACGAAGCCACCCAGGCGCCCCATAGGAGGAGGGTTTCTATTTGCACAGTCCTCTGTTCAGGCATCTGGGTAGCTCCTCCTCATTGCTCTTATTTTCCACAACGTGGATAATTAAAAGAAGTCAATCAAAAGTCTTCAGTAGGGCCAGCCACTTTGGTTTAATTCCAGTGTGTTCAGAGGGTAAGAGTATGACCAGGGAGACATGCAAGAGAAGGGAAAAAATGGTTTATAAAACCATACTAGGAACCAAATTGTGGGGTACCTAGAGAATAGATCTGTCAAAACTAAGAAAAATTGGCTTACGTGCTCAGAGAAAGACAATGGATTATGATTTTCCATGAATTCTTAGGAAATGTGATATAAACCACCATTTAGCCACAAAAACATCCTTTTATTTTTTTCTAAGAGTATATTATCTATTGTTATGTTTGGTGATTTACAGAGTGATATCCTTGCAAGATCTAGTGATTTTCTTCAAAATACAATTCATTGTGCTGGTCCTTCATCTCTCCTACATGACCATGACCATTTCTCCCCTTAGACCTAATATCTCTGCTCATGTACTTTCAGTCCTCAAACATAGTCCAATACATCACTGAGATTTTGCTTTTACTAGACTCCCTAGCTACTACTTTCCCCTCCAAAATAAAAAGAAACAAGTGAAATGGTAAAGTGCAGCCATTAATAGCTGCAGGAGAATGAGTTAGAACTTCAAAATTCGGGGGACACCTAGGTGGCTTAGTTGGTTAAGTGTCTGCCTTTGGCTCAGGTCATGATCTCAGAGTCCTGGGATCAAGCCCCACTTTGGATTCTCTGCTCAGCAGGGAGTCTGCTTCTCCCTCTCCCTATGCTGCTCCCTCTCTTGCTCCCCCTGCTTGAGCTGTCTCACTTTCTCTCTCTCTGTCAAACAAATAAATAAAATCTTTAAAAAACAAAAATCCAAAATAACTTCAAAACTTGGAATGTCCAGATTGTTGCTGGGTCTGGCCCTATATTGAAACTCCTAGAGGGGTTGCTGTGTCTTTTCTGATGAATGAGGTACAGGAGGAAATTTCAAAAACATCAGGCATAGAACACTTTATATTTCCCATGTGGTTTTCACCATTTCTCTAAGTATGGCCTCAGATTTGGGGTTCTCTTTTCATTACTTTTTTCTTTTCTTTTCTTTCTTTCTTTCTTTCTTTCTTTCTTTCTTTCTTTCTTTCTTTCTTTCTTTCTTTTTTTTGATATAATAACTTTGAACACTTGGTTTTAGTCCCTAAAAAAAAGGCAGCAAATATACATGAAATGCCTCTCTAGGTGATTCAGAGGTGCTGGGAAGTTCTGCAGTAAGGAATTGCATTCAATTTTGTTTCACCTGGAAGTTCTCATACTCTTCTTCTTGAAATAGCTATTATCATCCTGTAGACACATGTTAGGAAGCACTGTTATAGATGAAAATAGAGACATGCAGCATCTCGCCTGTCAGACTGGATTATAATAAAAGTCTGTTGGGTTGACAGGAAGAAAAATAGTGGATAATGCATAACTGCAAGTATTTTTTCATGCACTAGATATCTATAAATTGCATACCCTTAATATGAATTGTTGCTGTGAATTTTAGGTGCTCAAGATGAAAATAAAATAAATAAATCAGAGCTTATCATTTCAAGTCTCATTTTTATGCTATTTTCCACAGAAACATGCCCCCATTTTCCAGAAATTTCCCTGGAATTTTTTAATGAACATTCTAAATGTACGTGGGCTACATACCCTGGCTTCTTCACCTTTACAAATAGGTCTGACCCATTCAAAATTGCAGAAATACAATTATGTGCCAGAAAGATAAAACTGCAGATTTCCCCCCCCCCAGAAACTGCAATAGAGCCCTCCTATGGCTAATTTAATCCAACAAATTTTCCCTGATCTAAGCAGAAAAGCATATAAAGAAGCAGTTTCATTGTAGCTATAGCCATGACAATGTGCTTTAAGTCTAAGAGCCCTAGGAATAAACAGCTCAATAACAAATATATATTTCCTTAGAAAGAGAAAATAAAGCCTAAGGATAGAAGGAACAGAATTTACCTCTTTATTTTTGCAGACAACATCTTAAGTCATTTTTATCAATTTTATGGCTTAGTTTACCAAAAGCAAGGTCTGGAATTTAGGGATTAATGCAGCATTGAGAAAATATAGGTGTGTTAAAAAAGGAAAACCACCTATTTCCATGGCTCAAATTTCTCAAAAGTTGATTAAGAACAGAATTTTCTGTTTATCTAGAAATAATTTATCTGGCAGATGCTATAGATTGAATGTTGGTGTCCCCATAAATTCACATGTTGAAAATCTACCATGTAGCATGATGGTATTAGCAGGTGGGGTCTTTGGAAGGTGATTAGGAATGAGCACCCTTATAAAAGAGGCCTAAGAAAGCTCCCTTGCCTCTTCTCCCATGTGAGATTATTATGAGAGATGGTTATCAGTGAAGAAGCGGATTCTCACCAGGCATCAAATCAATCAATGATTTTGGACTTCCCAACCTCCAGAAGTATGAGAAATTAATTTATGTTGTTTATAAGCCATCCGCTCTGTGGTCTTTTATTATAGCAGCCCAAATGGATTAAGATGGAAATTGGCAACAAGAGTGGAAGGTTGCTTGACAAACACACACACACACACACACACACACACACACACCCAAAATGAGGAAGCAGCTTTGGAACTGAGTAATGGGTAGAAGCTGGAGGAATTTTGAGGTGCGTGCTAGAAAAAGCCTATAGTGCCACGAACAGACCATTAAGAGTGATTCTGGGGGCGCCTGGGTGGCTCAGTGGGTTAAAGCCTCTGCCTTAGGCTCAGGTCATGATCCCAGGGTCCTGAGATGGAGCCCCGCATCCGGCTCTTTGCTCCTCGGAGAGCCTGCTTCCTCCTCTCCCTCTGTCTGTCTCTCTGCCTACTTGTGATCTCTGTCTGTCAAATAAATAAATAAAATCTTAAAAAAAAAAAAAAAAGAGTGATTCTGGTTAAGAGCCCAGAAAGAAAAGAAGAGAACTATAAAGAAAGCTGTAGTCTTCTAAGAGAATATCTACATAACCATGCAAAAAATGTTGGTAAAAATATGGACAAGAAAAGCCATTCTGATGAGATCACAGATGGAAATGAGGAACATATTAGATAGTGCAGCAAAGGCCATCCTTGTTTTAAAGTGGCAAAGGACTTGGCTGAATTGTGCTCATGTGTTTTGTAAAAAGTAGAACTTGCAAGTGGTAAAATTGGATAGTTGGCTAAGGAACTATCTAAACAAAGTATAGAAGGAATGGCCTGATTCCTCATGACTGCTTCATTGTAAAATGTGATCAAAAAATGACTTAAAGATGAAATTATGAATTAAAAGCAAAGCAGGACTTAGAAGATTTAGAAAATTATCAGCCCATCTATATTGGAAAAACATATAAGGTCTGGCCAAATTTGATAAGGAGATTAATATGGATCAGCTATCTCAACAGAAGCCAGGAGCTATTCTTCAAGACAATGGGGAGAAGAGTCAGCCATCTAAACACAAGCCCTATAGGAAAACACCTAGTCTTCCCTCCTTTGTGTCTCCCTTACTCCTAACACCACTACCACACTCACAACACTGACACCAGGTATGCGGGGGATTTCCTCTACCACACAGTTCTCCAGACACCAGCTGGGTGTCCTACAATTTAACTCAATTCTGACACTACCTGGAAATAGCACCCAATTCCACAGATGAAAGACTCATGCCCACAAGATGGTTCCCACCCCACATTAGATGCCAATCACAAGTCCCCATTGTCACCCTTGCTTCTGACCAACCAGCTATAAATCTGATATTCCCACAATCCCCTCCTTAGGTTTAATTAATCTGACAGACCATCTCACAGAACTCGGGGAAACACATATTTACCATCTACCAGTTTATTAAATGGTATGATAAAAGATACAGATGAAAAGTCAGATAAAAAGATGCATTGGTTGAGGTCTGGGAGGGTCCTGAGTGCAGAAGCTTCTGTCCCTGTGGAGCTGGGATGTGTCACCCTCCCAGTGTGTAAGTGCTCACCAACCTGAAAGCTCTCAGAATCCCCTACTATTAGAATTTTATGGAGTTCTCCTTACATAATATTAAAAAGAAAAATCACAGACCCAAAATGACATCACTTAGGCCAAGTCACCAAACCAGAGCTCAGTACCTAATCTACCTGCAGTTTCAACCTCCCTAGAAACCTAAACCTTAACTGGTTAGTCAGGATTTTTCTGATAAGCACCAACAAAGTAATCTGTCACACAGGTCCCGTCTATCCCCTTCCCACCCACAGCAAAGGAAGATAAAGTAATCTGCATAAGACCCCCTGCCCTTACCCCTAAGGGAAAATGGCCCTGCCTGGAACAACCCTTTCTTTTCTTTTAATAACTTTCTTGCCCCACCCTCCTTCCTATAAAAACCTTCCTGTTCTGCTCAACTCCTCAGAGTTTCCCTCTACTTGCTAGAAAGGATTCTACCCTGGTTCATGAGTCACTTAATAAAGCCAATTAGCACTAAAATTAGGGCTTTAAATTTACTCAGTTGAATCTGTTCTTTTAACACTAGGCATGATCAGTTATTAAGTCCATTTCCAGCTCTCTCCTCCTCTTTGGAAGATGAGGGTAGGGCAGAAAGTTCTAAGCTTCTAGTCACAGCTTAGTCCTTTTAGTGACCAGCTCACATCCAGGGGCCCACCTAGAGTTATCTCATTAGAACAAAAGATGCTTCTGGTGATCTTATCACTTAGGAATTTACAAGTGTTTTAGGAGCCCCATTTAGGATCCAGGGTCAAAGACCTAACATTTATTTTTCTGTTCCTCTGTTATCTTTTTTTTTCCTGTTATCTTTTGTTATTCTGTGAGTATAAGACCAATTTCGAAAACAATGGAAGAATGACTTCAAAGGCATAGAGATCATCAGAGCTGCCCCTCCTGGACAGGCCCAGAGTACAAGGGGGCAGAACAATTTCAAAGGAGAGGCCATGTTAAATCATAGGTTCTGCTTCTCCCCACTGCAACATTCCATTCCTCTGCCACCCCAGGCTGGGCTCTAGCAGGTCCTGGAGAAGCATACGCTGTACCCAGCAAAGCTGTAGGGGCATGGCTGCCTCCTCCTAGATTTCTAAGGATGCTTCCAAGAGCCTCAGAGTCCAGGAGGAGTACCCCAATGGGAGTGGGGCCACCACAGAGAGCCCCAACTAGGGCAGGGCCTTGCAGAACCACGAAGATGATACTACCTCTCTTATCCCAGACCAGTAGTAGAGTCAGTGCTGTGCAATTCCCATTAGGAGAGCCAACTGATGGGAGCCACAACATAAGCTGTATCCAGCAAACCCATGGGGACAGGGTCACCCAGAACTTTGGGGACCCAAACTCCACCCAACAAAGGTGGAATCCCCACTCCAATGTTTCTGGAAGGCAGGACCTCTACCCCAAAGGGCCTAATGGACAGAATATCGAGTCAAAACTTATTCTCAAACCTTAAGGTATAACGATTTCCTTGTTGCAGTTCAGACTCAACTCAAGCCCTTTCTTTCCTATTTCTCTTTTTTTTGGAATGTGAATGTGTATCCTATTCCTGACCTGTAATTGTATTTTGGAAGCACATAATATGTTTGATTTCACAGGTTCAAAGCTAGAGGGGAATTCAGGATGAATCATATCTTGAGTGTCACCAATATCTGATTTAGATGATATTTAGATGAGACTTTGGACTTAGATTTTTGGAGCTGATGACACATGAGAAGGACATAAATTGGTGGGGGGTTAGGGAGAAGGGGGCAAGGGCAAAATTTTGTTATAGAAACCTAAAAAGACTAAGACAGCAGGCCTCAGTTTATTAAGATACAAACTCAAAACCAGAAAGTAATCACAGAAAAAAAAATGTTCTAAACTTGATTTATTTACTGGTGCTCCCTTGTTGAGGACCAAAGAAGGCTTCTTATACCTTGCCTGTTGAGGAGTATTTGAAGATCTACTCTTACATCAGTAGCACACCTGCAATGACCTACTTCTCACCTCATTTTTCACACAGTGCTGTCTTGGCTAACTTTCTATGATGTTTTTTTAGCTCTCTTGTCTCAAAGCTTCCATGGACCACTCTGATAACCAGTGTATTACTGGTATTACAGGTTCATTCCTGCCTATAGAACTCTCTTCTCATAAACTGCCCTCATGGGCAAGGGCCACCCTCTCCAACTCCAACAAAACCTGTATAAAAGTGCATGAACTGAGTATTTATGAAAGCTCAGCTCCCTCCTGAGGAAAGAGCTCCTGGTAAGTCTACTGGGGGTGAACTGCCACTGATTCCAGGTAGGGTGGTATACAGTGGCTAAATCATTCTTGGGATCATGTGGATAAGTTGAGAAACTTACGAAGACCAAGTCACAGTGTCTCACACATAAGTGACCCCACAATGAATATTTGCTAAATGATTGGCCAGCTGGATAGATGGGTAGACAAAAATGTGATAGGTGTTAGACATCGATTCTATTCTTAATTTTTAAGTAAAACATTATGAATGTTCATTATGACATATATATGGCTTCTGCAGTTAAAAAATCAAAAAGGAGAGCTTGGTGACTTCTATATCTGATAATCTTTTGTGTAGATACTATTTGGAGAGGACAATGCTAGCTACCATAACAAATTAATGCCAACATTTCAGTGGGTCAATATAATAAAAGTTTATTTCTTGCTTATGAAGCAGTCCAATCAATTCAGCTGTCCCTATCAGGTGGTTTTCCTCCATGTGGTGAATGGGAGACACAAGTTTCTTCTACAATGTGACTCTGTTTATCCCCTGGGGCTTCAGAGCCCCCTTTATCCCGCTAGCAAAGGAGGAAGAAAAAATGGAGAAGGCACACATGCTTCTTGAGAAAACCTGACCTGGACGTGACGGACATCTCTTCTATTCACATTCCATCAGCAATAGTGAACATCTGGCCACATCCAGGTGCTGGGTGGGCTGAGAAAGGAAGTCCCTGGCTGGACTTGTGCCTCCTACCTCTGACAGATTAATGGAAGGGAAAGGTGGGCACCGAGTACTGGTGACTATCTAGCTAACTCTGGTCAACTTCAAAAGAAATACAGAATTATCAGCAAAAATTATTTTGAATGAGAATACCCAGTGCTATTTTCAGAAGAGCACTCTCAAATACTGCTTCTAACTGATAAAACATGTTTTGTTCCAATTTCAAACTGCTTTTTTTGGAAAGCAATTTGGCAATGTGCAACAGCACTAAGTTTTTCCTATCTTCATATACAGAGATAATTCAAAGAATCTATATTAAGATAATATTCCAAGATATTTTTAAAGCTTTATATGTATTAAGATGTTGACATAGACTTATTTATAGTAATGAAAAATTAGGAGAAATAGTGAAAACATACACCTAAGGGAATAGTAACATTATCAAACTTTGTCCAATGGCACATATGCGTAGCCATTGAAATTTTTATGAATCATTTTAACAGTGTGTTAGAAAGCTTAATTTTTTTAAATTTATTTATTTGACAGACAGAGATCACAAGTGGGCAGAGAAGCAGGCAGAGAGAGAGGGGAGGAAGCAGGCTCCCTGCCGAGCAGAGAGCCTGATGCGGGGCTCGATCCCAGGACCCTGGGATCATGACCTGAGCAGAAGGCAGAGGCTTTAACCCACTGAGCCACCCAGGCACCCCGAAAGCTTAATTTTTTTTAAAGCTTTTATTTATTTATTTGTCAGAGAGGGAGAGAGAGAGCGAGCACAGGCAGACAGAGTGGCAGGCAGAGGCAGAGGAAGAAGCAGGCTTCCCACCAAGCAAGGAGCCCGATGTGGGACTCGATCCCAGGATACTGGGATCATGACCTGAGCCGAAGGCAGCCGCTTAACCAACTGAGCCACCCAGGCATCCCCCAAAAGCTTAATTTTTAAAAAAAAATTTTTGTATTTTTTGAGAGAGCAGAGGAATAGGCAGAGGGAGAAGCAGACTTCCCGCTGGGCAGGGAGCCTGATGCAGGACTAGATCCCAGGACCCTGAGATTATGACCTGAGCTGAAAGCAGATGCTTAACCAACTGTGTCACCCAGGCATCCAAAAAGCTTAATTTTTAAAGCAAGTTACAGAATTGTATGTGCAGTATATCTTATGTTATGTAAAAATATAAGAAACATCAAAATGTAAAAAATATGTAAAAAATATAAGAAACAGAAAACACTGACTATACTAAATATTTGTTGAGTTTGTTCCTAGGTGGTAGGATATCATAATTAGTTATCTTTTTATTTTTTCATACTATTCAGAGTCTCTAAAATTAATGTATATTATAACTTTATATTCAGAAGAAAATTAACTGGAGGGTAAGGAGAATAGCCTTATACAAAATAAATATTGTTGGCAGAATGTGATTGGATCCTGCTCCATTCCTGTTTCTTTCTTCTTTTTCAAAATATTTTATTTATTTATTTGACACAGAGAGAGAGAGAGAATAAGTAGGAGGAGCAGCAGAGGAAAAGGGAGAAGTAGGCTCTCCACTGTGCAGGAAGCCTGATGCAGGGCTCAATCCCAGAACTCTGAGGTCATGACCAGAGGCAAAGGCAGATGCTTAACTGACTGAGCCACTCAGGCGCCCCTCCATTCCTGTTTCTCAGCTATTTTCCTCATTCCTGATCTTGGCCACTGTAACATCACCTAGTAAACTTGTATCAACTGAGCTTTCTCTTCCCAACAATGCCCTTTGTTAATGTATCATTGACTACGTTACATCTGATCAACTCTGTGATATTCAAAGAATAAAATGATTAGAGCACTTCTTTTAAGGAGACTGATCTGGAGCAGTGTGACTGGAAGACTGAAGTATGATAATGCCTTACATAATGTTTATACCTCTTTTATATGAATAACAGGAATGCTGACTGCATGATGTCTACAGGACTCTTCAATAGACTATGAACTCCTGGAGCAAGGCAACTGCATCATCTTCGTTGGTCCAGTGCCCAACATAGTTCTGATATATAATTGACTCTTAATAAATGTTTCAAATGAATAAATGACTAAAAGATGGAAAGAAGGAGAAGTAGCTATTTAATGATGGTGATTGCTATTCACTAATGCAGATCAGCCACTCAATTAATATTTATTGAGCAAATATTATGTGCCAGTTTGTGCTAGGAACTAGATTCCAAGAAACTGTGGTAGAAAAAATTGGACTGAGGGGCGCCTGGGTGGCTCAGTGGGTTAAATCCCCTGCCTTCGGCTCAGGTCATGATCCCAGGGTCCTGGGATCGAGCCCCACATTGGGCTCTCTGCTCAGCGGGGAGCCTGCTTCCCCACCCCTCTCTGCCTGCCTCTCTGCCTACTTGTGATCCTGTCTGTCAAATAAATAAATAAAATCTTTAAAAAAAAAGAAAAAAATTGGACTGGCGAATCAGCTGGCCTTTTTACCCAGAGTAAATGTGAAGATTTGGAATGCTTTGAAGTTGCCCAGGTCCACTTCAAGAATCAAATAGAGGTCACGTCCTTTCAGTGACCTTCTCCAACACCCTAGGAGGCAAGAAAATAAGTTATTTTCTCCAAAGGAGTGACAAACCTGCCAACCAATTTGAAGAAGGCAGCTGGAAATAATTGTTGCATCTCCTTGTTTCCTCTTTCACTAACCATTTGGAAAACAAGGGACCCAATGCTCTGTCTGCCCTCCTGATTAAGGGGATGTTCAGAGTATATAGCCAAAAAGATATATCCTTTAGATATAAATTTCCTACATTAATTCAAACAGGATTTAAAAATGCAAGTGCTTCTCTGGACTATAGACTTTATTCAGTGCAACTGCATAGCTCGGTAAATCCCACTGATTGCAAAGAGGCAATATTACACAGTGTTGAGAGCATTCTGGACTGTCAAACTATTTGGGTTCCAATGCCACCTCCCAACCTGCCGTATGACCTTGAACAACCCACTTGACCTGAGTCTTAGCTGCCTTATTTGTAAAATGGGGATAAAAATAGTAATTTCCCTAAGGATTGATAAGAAGATTAAATAAGTCAATATATATAAAGCACAGAGAACAGTACTATTGCATGGTAAATACTATATCATTATATAACAATACTGATGTGCTAAAGTTCGCCAAATTCTGTCAAAATTTGCTATATCTGTGCCTATATAAATAAAGCAATAATAAATGAAAACACTTATCAATAATTGCTTTGTTTCCGGGTGGTGGACACTGATACTTGAAGAATTACACCAAATTCCGTAAAATCTATCAGTTCCATAAAATTATTGTGGAATAAATGTGCAAACCGAATGAAAGACATTAAACATTAAATGTGAAAGTAAAATAGAAATTTCATTTACATTCTATCAAAAATCATTACAAAATTATCTGTACTATTATTCAAAGAAAAGTTTTAGTGGTGAACTTGAAAGTATGCATACTAAGTGGAGTTTTATGGGTATTACTTGCCAATCTGGTACAATTTAACTAAAAATAGCAATAATAAACCCTCCAGTTAACACAGCATATCGAAAATATCCACTTTCCTCCTCACTAAAGCCTCACTAACACAAAAACAGGAGAAAAAAAATGAATAGGGAATATAGACCCATAAGAACAAAGAAAACTGGAAAGGAGACAACAGAAACATGTATAGAATTTTAGAAACTGATTGACATGTGTTGAGATACAGTGAAGGTGACCTTATTTGGAAATAGGGTCTGTGCAGATATGATCAAGATAAAATGAGGTCGTATTGGATCAGAGTGGACCCTAACGTAACAACAAGCGTCCTCATAAAAAGAGGGAAATTTGGGTATAGGGAGAACACATGTGCTGATGGAGGCAGAGACAGGGTGATGCATGCACAAGCCAAGGAATGCCAAGTACTGTAAGCAGCCACCAGAAGCTGAAAAAGAGTCACAGAGCCCTCGGAGCCCCTAGAAGGAACTAACCTTCTGGTACCTTCAGAATTTCTAGCATCCAAAACTGTGAGAGAATATCCATTGTTTTAAACCACTCAGTTTGTGGTAATTTATTATGACAGTCCTAGGAGATTAATACAATGCTAAACATATGGACTAGTGAACACTCACACAGCCCAGAGGAAACTGAAACCCAAGTGTTTTCAGAGGCAACGCCTGGAAGCAACCTAATTGACATTGCAAAACCTCACAAAGGCTCAGGAACTGAAAGCACTAAATATCCCAGATGGTGTGAGCTGAAAAGAGAAGGTTAAAAGTCCTGGAGGCAGTTAAATTTCTGGATTCCCCAGCACACCAGACAAGGTCAGGGGAACGTTCTCTAATCACTCACTCCCGACCTGGACCTGCGGAATCATTTCTTTTTCTGGAGTTATCACACCTGAAGGACCATGGCTTCAGGGACTGGTGCCACAGCTGAAGGTAAAGATACCATAATGGAAAAGTGGGTGAAGGTGTATATACTGAAATTATTACAATTTCCAGGCTCCTTTCCCCATTGTACTCCAAGGAAACCAGTAGATTCCCAAAGCAAGTAACTAGGTTACTCCCTGGAAGAAAATAGGTGGGCCCTTTCCCCATCATCTTAGAATGTGCTCAGCAGTTGTTAAGCTTGTTAAGCCCTGCTCTTGTCCTGAAAGCACCTTTATAGAGCATGGCTTTTATATATGAATTGACAGCAAGGATCACCCCACAGTCGAGGAACACCACTAGCATAAAGGATAGAGGCCAAATATAAACAACCAGGGGAACCTGGGTGGCTCAGTCGGTTATATGTCTGCCTTCAGCTCAGGTCATGGTCTCAGGGTCCTGGGATTGAGTCTCTCATCAGGTTCCCTGCTCAGCAGGGAGCCTGCTTCTCCCCACTCAATGCTCTGTCTCTCTAATAAATAAATAAAATTTTTAAAAAGTATAAAATAGGGGCACCTGGGTGGCTCAGTCGTTAAGCGTCTGCCTTCGGCTCAGGTCATGATCCCAGGGTCCTGGGATTGAGCCCGCATCGGGCTCTCTGCTCAGCGGGAAGCCCGCTTCTCCCTCTTCCACTCCCCCTGCTTGTGTTCCCTCTCTCACTGTGTCTCTCTCTGTCAAATAAATAAAATCTTAAAAAAAAAAAAAGTATAAAATAAACAACCAAAAAAGACAGAAAAAAAAATCAACACCAATGCAGAAGTATGTAGAAAACATTTTTTAAAAGCTTATAATTTCAGAGTCCATACTCTGAAAAACAACCTGAGGGTTTTGAAGGGGCGGGGGGGTGGGAGGTTGGGGGAGCCAGGTGGTGGGTATTGTGGAGGGCACGCATTGCATGGAGCACTGGGTGTGTTGTAAAACTATGAATTCTGTTACGCTGAAAAGAAATGAAATTAAAAAACAAAAACAAAAAAAAAGCTTATAATTTGTCTTCAGACATTAGAGGCACTATATCCATTTTAAAAAAAAGAACATGATGCTATAAAAAGAACAGAAAATTAAAATAGCACTTAGAAATTACAGGCATACCTCATTTTATTGCCCTTTGCTTTATTGCACTTCGCAGATATTACAGGTTTTTTGGTTTTTGTTTGACAAATTCAAAGTTTGTGGCAATCCTGCATCAGGCAAGCCTATCAGAGCCATTTCCCCAACAGCACTGTCTGGTATTCCCAAGCTATGTCTATCTCTGCAAAATCTGTTCCTTAGGTATGGGACACTCAGATCTGATGCCCCCTCACCCACTAGCTTTAGCCACTTCCTCTCATTCCCATTTCAGCAATCTCCTTTGTTGGAGATGGGGCACTAGGACCTGAGATGTCTTGCCATTGTCTATTGCAAAGGTCCTGCAAGATTATCAACTCAGACTATTGTATGTGTGCAAGCTACCATAAAGCTGACTATAACCGTTTTATTCCCTGGCAAAAGACTCCAGCTATTGAGATTTCTCTCTATGGGTCTGCCGTATTCATCGCTTAATTAAATAGGACTCAACCCAAACAATTCAAGGATACAAAGAGAATTGGAAAAAAAGAGGTTGGTTTCAATGGAACTGATAGCAAAGTGGGAGAGACCAACAGATACCCATGGGTCAGACAAGAAATATTTAAACAATCAAAGGGACCTCGCCCTGGTGGCCATTGTTTGTCACCAACTGCTGAGAGGCCTATTGGAACAAAGACAATGGGATATTCAGAGATCTTGGAGTCATTGATGATGCATGCCCATTCCTGAAGGATTCACGCCAAGGCATCAGAGCTAATTATCAGGCACCATCTATAATTGGGGTCTTCAGGAAAGCTTCTGCTTCCAAGACTGCAGACACCAGGATGAAGCACGGTGCTCTAGGACACCAAGGCCAGCAGAGTCATCACACAACATGCTGGCCATAGCTGCAATGACAGAGAGACAAAGGTACTGCAGGTTAGGGATGCCCAAGGTTCACTCATGATCAGAACTCTCCGGGAGAGCTCCCACCTGAGATCCTTATCAGGTTCCCTAGAAGGAGGGAGCTAACTCTCTGCAGGAAAATAGGACTCCAGGTTTCTAACAATGTAAACTCTTATTTAGTTGTTCCTTTTTTGGTTACAGGAGTCAACTATCTCCCTGAAGACAATGAGAAGTTCCACCTCCATCCCCAAAGACTTCCCCTCTGGGATGCATTTTGAGACACCAGAATCAACTCTCATTAAACAGCCTAAAAAGGAAAACATTTACCTTCTTTTGTAGCACTGTTTGGCCTCAATATAAGCTAGAGGATGGGCAAGTAGGGCCAGAAAATAGTAGTCTTAACTGTAACACTGTATTGCAACTTGATCTCTTCTTTAAGAGACTAGAAAAGTGAGCAGAGATCCTTTCTTTATATCCAGGTCTTTACAGCCCTCAGGGATGACCCTAAAAAATATAAAACATGCACAGTAGGGAAGGTCCATTTAGACTTTGGGCCCTCAGGGAACAAGGCAAAACCTAGTGCAACACCCTAAAGCTGTGGACTCCAGCCAAAGGAATTCTCCCCCCATGCCCCACCTTCCACCAATCTATCTTCCTTTCCCAGAGTCAGGCCAAGAGAAAGCACTCCCCTGCCCCCTACAGGAAGTGGAGGATAGACCTCAGGGGGCCATAAAAGGACCTGTTCCTTTTCAATGTCAGATCTCAGGCAGCACCCTGAGCACTTGAGCAATTTTCTGAGGATCTCAGCAAATTTACTAAGGACTTCAGGAGCCCGACTCAGTCATTTGATCTAATCTGGAAGGGGCCTCTTCCCTGCTAGCTTGCACCTTCCCCTACTACCACTCAAGGAGGGTCCTCCTGATAATATTTTCCCCCAAATCTGGGACCAAGTTAATCTCCAGGTGTGGGACAAAGGAATTCCAAGAAAACAATATTTGCAATACCTGCAAAAATTACCTTATGGGACTAAAATACTTATCTCTACAAACACCAGTAGCCCATTAAACCTGAAATCCAGTGAGTCCTCCAGCCCCTACTAGACAAGTTCCTCAAATGTGGCCTCCTAGACTCATGCCAGTCTCCCTGCAATTCTCCCATCCTACCAATTTTAAAACCAAATGGGGAATATTGGACAGTCCAGGACCTCCGGGCTATAAACAAGGCTGTCATTCCTCTCTACCCCACTGGGCCTAATCTCTACACTCTACACTGTCTTAACCCAGGTACTTAAAGGCACCACTTGGTTCTCAGTCTAGGGTCTTAAGGATGTTTTCTTTTGCATACCCTTACATCTAAAATCTCAGTATTTGTCTGCTTTTAAATAGACTGATATATCTACCAATGTAACTCAGTAGTACACCTGGACAGTCCTGCAACAGGTCTTTAGGGAGTCTCCACCTACCTGGCAATGCTCTTCTCAGAGCACTCAGAGAGCTCACCTTAACCACCAAGACTCTCGTAATATGCAGATGATATACTCATCTGTAGCCTCTGTAAGGACAAATTAGATAAAAACACCATCTGAGTTCTCAACTTCCTGGGAGAACAAGGGTATAAAGATGCCCTAGCAAAGGGCCAAGTTTCCAAACAGGAAGTAACTTACTTGGAATATGTTCTGACCCTGGGAAAGCGGACGCTTTCCTCGAAGTACCAAGAAGTTATACAGCACATGGGCTCATCACAAACAAAACAAGCTACTTAGAATGTCTCTAGGGTTGCCAGGCTTTTGACAAATCTGGATTACAGGGTTTGGACTGATAGCTAAGGCCCTATAAGATGTTTTAAAGGGACCAGATGCTGACCCGCTTAAATGAACAAGAAAACACAAGTGGCTTTTCAAAAAAACTAGAGTCTGGGGGTGGGGGAGAAAAGAGCCTCCTCTCAAGTGCCCCTGTGCTGAGAATTTCTAAACTTAAAGCCCTTCACATTGGGTACTTACTCAAATTTTAGAGCCAGCCCCAGAGCGAGTGGTTTATTTTTCTAAGCAACTGGACATAGTGGCAACCAGATGGCTGGGATGCCTCAGGGCAGTCACTGCTGCTGCACTGCTGGAGGAGGAAGCCACCACATTAACCCTCGGTCACTCCCTGGAAGTACAAACTCCACACCAGTTACAGGGAGACCTAGAGATTAAAGAACACACTGGTTAACAGGAGGGCACTTTACTAAATACCAGACACTACTCCAGAAGTGATCCTTAAACCATGTCAAATTCCCAACCTGGCTACTCTACCAACTGAAGGTGACGAAAATTACTCATGCCTGTGTGGAAACCACAGAACAGGCCTATTCCAATAAGCCAGATTTTTTTTTAATTTATTCATTTGACAGACAGAGATCACAAGTAGGCTGAGAGGCAGGCAGAGAGAGAGAGAGAGAGAGAGAGGAGGAAGCAGGCTCCCTGCTGAGCAGAGAGCCCAATGCAGGGCTCGATCCCAGAACCCTGGGATCATGACCTGAGCTGAAGGCAGAGGCCTCAACCCACTGAACCACCCAGGCGCCCCCAATAAGCCAGATTTTAAAAGGCAAACCTTTGATAACCCAGACAATATATGGTTTACCAATGTCAGCAATTTTATAAAGAAGGCTTAAAGGGGCCATCCATGCCATGGTAGACCTTCACCAGGTCAGCGAAGCAGGAGGTCTGTCCCCCATACAGTGGCACAAAGGCTGAGCTCATGGCCTTATTAGAGCCTTAAAACTAGGGAAGGACAAAGGAGCTACACTGACTCTAAGTATGCCTTTCTTGTTCTTCATGCTCATACTGCCATTTGGGAAAGGGGTTTTAGCTGTCAAAACCTTCCCCATACAACATCATCAAGAGATCCTTGATTTATTACAAGCAGTACTGGAGCCCACAGAAGTGGTTGTAATTCAATGCAGAGGCCATCAGAAGGGAAAGACTGATATTATTACAGGAAATAACTGAGCAGATAATGTGGCTAAAAATGCAGGCTTGGAAGCCCTCCCACTATGGGTAGCCTTACTCCCTCATGGGCCAATCTTCCCACAAAGGCCCCAATATACAGAAAGGAAAATAAACTGGGCTCAGTACAAAGTCTACCAAGTAGATTCTGAGAGATGGTGGATGCAAGACCAAAAGGTGACACTTCCCCTTGGATCTCAGTGGAAAATCATCAAGGGAATATACAACTCCTCTCATTTGGGAAGAGACCCATTAACCTCCTTAGCTGATATAGTCTTTTTAGGAATTGGCCTGTCACAGGTTATGAAGGAAATCACCAGGATCTATGTTACCAGAACATCTCTAGGGGAAGGATTAGACCACCTCCACTCCTCCAGTCCATCCAAAGGTGAGGCACACACCCTGGGGAGGACTGACACATAGACTTCACACAAATGTCCCCATCTGAGGCATATATATACCTCCTGTCCTCTGTGGACACCTTTACTAGTTCTTATTACTTCTCTAACTTGCACAGGTACATAAGGATAGAGGGAAAACTATCTCATAAGTCTTTCCAACATAATCTCCCAGGGGGAAAACCTTTCTAGCTGTTGGATCTGTCATTTACATCCTCAAAAAGACCCTTCTTACCCTTGTTTTATCCTACTCATTCTCTCAGTATAACTGTCCTCCAAAAAATTATACAGGACCTAGTTCCTCTTCCCTAGAAGGTATGCTTGTTGGCCCAAATCAGACATGTGTGGACTCAATCCACTCCCACCACCTGAGACATCTCTGGAATTGATTTTTACTTAAGTTCTGAGTCTGTGCTGCCAAATAACACCAAAGACAAATCCAAAAGATGGGTCAGCTTCCAAATAATGGTACTTCCTCACTTTACTTTGAGAGTAACTCAAAATTCTTGGACGTCAAACAATTTTCCAATGTCTCAGTTCAATGAGCTAAGTGCAAAATGTGGTATGCTTGTTTAGAAAATAAAAATAGTGATCCCAAGGTCCTGAGATCGAGTCTGACATCGGGCTCCTTGCTCAACTGGGAGCCTGCTTCTTCCTCTGCCTGCTGCTCCCCCGCTCGTGTGTTCTCTCTCTCTCTCTCTGACATATAAATAAAATCTTTAAAAAAAAAAGAGAGAGAAAGAATGCAGATTGTGATGTCACACACTGGGCCTGTGCCAGATCCAGCTTTCCACAAAAAAACCCCAATATTATATCCATATTTTGGATCATGGCCCAGGTGGACACCAATGCACACCTATGATCACTCTAATTTTACCCTCAACTATGCTCATAAATTCCCCAGAATAAAAAGAGGACTTCTACATGCCAATTGCACACACAATAACTCTTCCAGGTGGGCCCAGTAGTTCCAGAAACTGGAAACAGTGAGCTATTCCATAACCTTATGTGCCCTTCTCAATTACCTCCTTCTCACAAACTACAGGAAACAATCTTTTTTCTTTTTTCTTTTTTTTAAGGTTTTATTTATGTGAGAGAGAGACAGAGAGAGCACGAGCGGGGCTTGGGGCAAAGGGAGAGGCAAAGCAAGCTCCCTGCCAAGCACGGAGTCTGACCGCAGGATCCTGAAATCACGACCCAAGAGCCATAATCAGACTCTAAACAGACTGGGCCACCCAGGCGCCCCCTACAGTAACCAATCTTTACCCAACCCATATGGCTCCAAGATTTTTTGGCATTGATAACCTCAAACATCAGAGTAGTTACACCCTGGGGTATGTGGTTGCCCCAGGAGTCTCAATATATAATTCTACCCAACCCCACACTGGAGCCTGAAGGGCAATGTGCCTTATATTTGCTGGAATATTAGGTACCCTTGGTGC
Organism: Mellivora capensis; assembly: GCA_004024625.1. NCBI lineage: Eukaryota > Metazoa > Chordata > Mammalia > Carnivora > Mustelidae > Mellivora > Mellivora capensis. The sequence continues at coordinate 81,037 of PISX010002985.1, read as the reverse complement.
TAGCCCCTTGGGGGAGATTTGCACATCACAAAACCACCCTGTGAAATCTGACAGCAGTATTGAATAAACTAGCTTTTACCACCGCATTCACTTTCTCAGATCCAAAAGAGAAAAACCTAAAACTTCTTGAGACAAAACAAGAACTCTGGCCTCCAAAATTGTAAGATAATAAATCCGTGTTGTTTAAAAAAGGGAGGGAAGGGAGGAAAAGAAGGGAAGGGAGGGAAAAAAATGTCAGTCACACTGACCAAATAAGGGAGAAAAGGTATAAAAAACTCTGCTCCCCCCAAAAATCCCCTCCTCAAATAATAAATATTCCACCCCCTAGTTAACAATTGTCAATGAAGCATAGAGACCGAAACCCAAGATGTAGAGGGAGCAGCCAGCCCTGAGCTTTGCCCCCCCGCCCCCCCACATCTTGAGAGTGTACTCTCTCTTTAATAATATAAACTCTTCACATGAACCACTCAACCAGCCTGCCTGGTCCATCCTTGAATTCTTTTCTTGTGATGAGACCAAGACCCTCCAGCAACAATCTGGGCATGGCCTGAGGACCCATGGGTCTCTCCAGTTCACCCAGTAATGTACTGATGTGGCAAACTTCATTGTCTTATTTTAAGCAATTGCCACAGCTACCTGAACCTTCAGTAACTACCACTTTGATCAGTTAGCAGCCATCAACATCAAGGAAACACCCTCCACCAACAAGAAGATTCCACTCAAATTTCAGATGAAAATTAGCACTTTTAGTAATAAATTATCTTTAAATTAAGGGATGTACTTTTTTTTACATAATGCTATTGCATATTTGCTACACTATAGTATAGTGTAAACATAACTTTATATGAACTGGAAAATGAAAAAACTCATTTGACTCATTTTATGGCCATATTTGCTTTACTGCCATGGTCTGGAACCAAGTCCACAGTATCTCCAAGGCATGCCTATATAAAAAAAAATTTTTTTTGGATATAATATTTATCTAATTAAATTGAGAAAATCATCCAGAAAAGTGGAACAAGAAGACAAAAGAGATACAAAATAGAACAGACAAATGAGAAAAACATCATTCAAGATCAAACATCTGAACAACAAATTTCCAAGAAGGAAGAGGTACAGTGAGGGAAGGGAAAGAAAGAGGAAATTAGCTACTAAATAGTATCAGCAAAAACTCCAGAACTGAAGAACATAAAATAGAAAAGAGAAAATTATTAAATAAGTAATATGAGAAAAACTTCCAGAACTAAAAGACATGGTTTCAAGATGAAAAACAGCCAACCAAATACTGCCAGCTCAGTAAAAATGAGAAAAGACCCACAACCAAGATACATGATTGTGTCTGAGAATGCTGGGAATAAAGAGGAAAAACCTAAAACTTCTTGAGACAAAACAAACAGGTTACACAAAGAAATTAGTCACCCAAGGATGAAGTAGGTAAATGTCTCCCTATTTCTTGGCTTTAGCCCGGTTGATACTGATTTTGTACTCTGGCCTCCATAATGGTAAGATGGTAAATCTGTGTTGTTTAAAAAACAGAAGGAAGGGAGGAAGGGAGGGAGAAAGAGAGAGAGAGAAAAAGAGAGAGAAAGAGAAGGGAAGGAAGGAAAGAAGGAAGGGAAGGAGGAAGGAAAGAAGGAAATGTCAGTCACCCATAAAGAACAGGAATCATGAGGTAGGATTTCTCAGTGGCAATACTGAAAGCTAAAACAGTGTGAAGCAAAACCTCTAATATTCTGATTAAAAATTATTTTCAAAGGAGAATTCTATATTAAGTCAGAATAAAGACAGTTACAGACATGCAAGTTCTAATGAAAAGGGAAAAAAAAAAAAAAAAAAAAAAGACACCGGCCTGTAACATTCCTCAAGAAACTCTTGGGAGGTATGTTCCACAAAATGATGGCATAAAATCAAGAAAAGGGAAGATACAGATTCGGGAAATGAAAGAGAGGACCTTCCCGGTGGTAGTGAAGGAGACCCCAGGAGCTCATTTGAATGCACTGCCTCTGGAATTTTGATGTGCGTGTAGGAGATCTTGCTTAAAATGCGGATTCTGATTCAGTAAGTCTTAATAGGGCCCAAGATTCCGAATTTTTAACAAGCTCTCCTCAGAATGCTGATGTTGATGGTTCTGGTGTGGAAAACGCCATCCAAACTGTAACACGATTCACAAAGAAACAATGAGAGAAACTGATTTCCTTCTGAGAGATAATTAAGGATGAATTAGTGTCCGTTAATAACAATATAGTGGAGGAGGGAGAGAGAGATGGAAAAGAGGAACGCAAGGATTAATCTTTTAAATATATACAAATAAGGGAAAACGAGGGTTTTGGGTGAGGGCACTACCAGACATCCAGCCTTGCCACTATTAAACACCTGAGAAGGAAGGCCGGACGACCTTAACAGATCCAAACTCGGGACTCTGGGGTCTCAGGAGCATCCCAGGCGTTAGCCGGCGAGACGGTAGCCTGCGCCTGGAGACAGCTAGGATGAGCGTCCGCGGCAGCGCCCCGAGCGCGAGTGGGCGGAGCTTTGGCCAGCCCCTCCTCGGATCTTGGGGGGCAGGGCTCAGGCGGAGCCTTTCCGTTCTACTTGCTCCGCCGCCGCTGCGCAGGGATTCATACGGGAGTCTCTTGAACCGGAAGCAGTCGGCGGCGATCGGAAGCAACGGCGGGACGCGGGATTCTGCTGGCGCTGCAGCTACAGAATGGCAGGCGGTGGCGGGAAACGCAGGCCCGGCGGGGAGGGGCAGCAGGTACCGCTACAGAGGATGTGTGGGATCCTCAAGGTCCTTTGGGTGATAAGGCAGCAAGGGATAGCACGTTGCACTTATCCAGTAATCACTGAGTCGTTGCTATGTGTGCAGGGACGGCGGTCTGCGCAGGGCCGCTGTTTCCTGCTATGCTAGGGTTTGGAGCAAAGAACTTTGCAGTTTTCATTTTCTGCCCTCCTTCCGGTGCGGTTCCTGGGGAAGCCGATTAAGACAACCGATGGTTTTTTCGTTCAACCAGCAACAAGTTGATTAGAAACCGATTATATGTAAGACACTGTGCCGGGCGCCGCGGTTTCAAGATGCGTGGTGCCGCCACTGCCCCATGTACAGCCCCCAGCCTGCGGAAGCTGGGCACAGTGAATATGTATTTTACTGCAAATGTTTTGTCATTGTAACGCTGTTGTTGCAAAAGTGCTGTGGAAACACTGAAGTAGGATTTAAGTCCCAGGGGGTTGCTAAAGAAATCTTTTAAGGGCAATTCAAGTTGCATATGACCCTTGAAGGAAGAAAAGAGAAATAAGGGATAAGAAATAGAAATAAATGTAGAGGATGTTTGGGTACAGCGGAGTTGGGCCTGGCTGCACTCGGAGATGGGAAAGAGGGACCTGATCGTAAAGGCACGCATTAATGGGGGGGGGGAGGGGGAGCTTAAAGTATTTGCACATTCTCATACTTTTATACGATTTCAGAAGTTCTGCAAATACTGCTGTACTCTTAGGAGAGGCAGGCAGGAGAGGTGTCATTGTGATAAGGACAGTTTTCAGAATTGCTCTGTATTATAAACGGGTAGAGCAGGACAGTGTTAGCTTAATTATCTGCTAGAGGACCTTAGTTCTGGGCATTGCTTATATTGGGTCATGGCTTTCTAGATAAAGAGTGAAGGATGAGTGTAGCCTGTGAAGAGGACAGCTGCCCTAAATTCTAGTTATTGGGGATTTGAGGATGCTGAAATCATGTGTGAGTTAAGACAAAGCTGAAAAAAATCTTTTTTTCCCATTGAAGGTGCTATAAACTGCTTTGACTGAGTGATAGTATTAGAAATAAAATATCAGAGATGAAAATGAGTCTATAGAGACCATAGCTAACAGTAATAGCTAGCACTTAAATATCATGTGCTACGACTATTCTGTGTATTTTTACAAACTACTTATTCCTCCTAACAACTCTGTGATATAGGTACTACATGTCCTTTTTGTAGATGAGAAAATAAGGCACAGGTTAAGTAACTTCCCTAAGGTGACAGCTGGAAAGCAGGAGATTCAAGAGTCAACCCAGGCAGCCTAACTATTAGGAAAAACTGCCTTTCAGCAAGGTAATATAAGGCTTTTCTTTCTAACATCTTAAGTTTGAACGAGTCTTTGAAAGCCTCACCAAAGACTGCTGTAAAAACAAAGGAGAATAGTTCAACATTTGATTTGTTCCTACTGTTCTGTGTGTAACTGGAGAAGCAGCATAAAGTGGATAAATCTATGCTTTGGAGCCAGCCCACCTGGGTTTAACTGCTCCACTTATGGGTTAGGGACTTGGGAAAGTTACTTAAGTTTTCTCATCTGTAAAATGTGGATAATAGTATCTAACTCTTAAGAGGGTTATGAGTTAATTCACAGAAAATGCTTAGAACAGTAACCTGCCACATGGTAAGTGCATAATAAGTATTATTTAGTATTATTTGTTACTTACCATTTTTACTGTTACTTATTATCAGCATGCATTTTTGGATCCATATTTCAACAGCCTTTTTGTTTAATTTTTTTATGACCTGAGACATTAAAATCCTTGGCACAATAAACTTATTTGTCAATGCATGGTCCTCTTTTACCTTATTTAATAATACAAAAAATACCTGTGAACCCATTGCCATACCCCAGAACTGAAACCCTGACACTAGCTCTGCAAGTGTTTCTCACTATCTTTTCTGCCTAACTTCCTGTCATCTCCATTTATGTAGCTACCATCCTCATGTTTTCCCTTGCCTTCTTTTTATAGCCTTATCACAAACAGCATTTATTTGTTATTTTTGAATTTAAAAAGGCTATTGTGCTGCATATAAACTTCAAGGACTTTTTTCCTTCATTCAACATTATATTATTAAGATTGATCTATGTTGTTGTGTGTGGCTGTTTTCCTTTTCACTAAGCGGAATATCCCATTGTTTGAAATCCTATAAGTTTTTATCCTCCTGTCAGTAGGCATTTTCATTTGTTCTCTTTTCTGCTCTTAGAAACAGTGCTATCAAGAACATTCTTTTTTTTTTTTTTTAAGATTTATTTATTTAAATCTTTATTTAAGATATATTATTATTTATTTGTCAGAGACAGAGGGAGAGAGAACAAACGAGCACAGGCAGACAGAGTGGCAGGCAGAGGCAGAGGGAGAAGCAGGCTCCCTGCCAAGCAAGGAGCCCGATGTGGGACTCCATCCCAGGACGCTGGGATCATGACCTGAGCCGAAGGCAGCCGCTTAACCAACTGAGCCACCCAGGCGTCCCTATCAAGAACATTCTTATATGTCATTTAAATCATAAATATATTGTGTAGACTTTGATACATAAAGTAATATCAGTAAACTTGAGCTTACTGGGAAAATGGAATAATATAAATATGAATGAGAAATATCTAAAAATTTTTCAGCCTCACACTGTGGACATTTTGATCCCCTTTAAGTGTTTGTTCAGGGAACTAACCCTGTGCATTGCAGAATGCTTAGCAGCGTCCCTGGCCTCTACTAAATGTCAGCACCCTCTCCTACTAAATTTGTGAGAACTAAAAAGTTCAGACGTTACTACATGTGCCCCTGGGAGGCAAAATCACTCCTGTTGAGAAGCACTAATAGAGGTGGAAAGAAAGAATAAAAAGAAAGGAATTTGGTCCAAAAAGAAAGGATCTAGGTTCCTAGAAAGAGAAAAACTGATTGCTACTTACAAAACTAAAGATATGTAACCTCTGACTCAGAATTTTATCCTTTTTTTTTTTTAAGGTTTTATTTATTTATTTATTTATTTATTTATTTATTTATTTTAGAGCAAGAGGGATAGCGAGAAGGAGCAGAGGGAAAGGAAGAAGCAGACCCCCTTGCTGAGCAGGGAGCCCCATTCGGGACTTCATCCTAGGATGGGATCATGACCCAAGCCAAAGGCAGACGTTTAACTGACTGAGCCACCCAGGCACCCGTCAGCATTTTATCTTTACAGACATTTATCAAATAGGCATTATAAAACCTAGTGTACTTACACAATGAACATATTGTAGAGATATTAGAGATTGAGTTTTATAACATAGTTCTGACATTAAAGGGCTTTTTCTGAAATAATAGTTTTAGCTGGTAAATCCACTATTATCCAGTTATTTCTGACAGTTGGCTTCTGGTGTGATCACTGAATCTTTTTAAACAAAAAGCATAATGACCTATTTACCCAAAGAAGGAAAAACCTTCCTCTTTCTTATTCTTCCTGCTCTTTACTTTTTCTATTTTTTCTTTTCTGTTTCCATTATCTTAGAGAAATATATTTAAAGACTTGCTGTGTGCATCCTTCTTGATTGCTATATATTATACTGTTTTCCTTTTTTGCCCAAAAGAATCCCTAGATTTTGTTCAGAAATACCATTTGTAGAGTTGTAAGAAACATGCTTCTCAGAGTTGGGTGAACAAAAATGAGCAATATTGTTACTTTTGGAGAAACAAAGTTTTGTATGCTGATTTTCAGTGTGAAAAAACAGTTGATGTGAAGAAAAGTAAATCCTGTGAAGCTGATGTCTCCAGTGACCTTCGAAAAGAAGTAGAAAATCATTGTAAGCTTTCTCTGCCTGAAGACTTCTATCACTTCTGGAAGTTCTGTGAAGAACTTGATCCTGAAAACCCAGCTGGTGAGTTGCTCCAGAATCATTCTCCTGCTTCTACCAGTGGAAAAGACAGTAGGAAACTGCACCAAGGATCTAAGTTCACAGAAAAGGAACTTTTTCAAACATTTTTCTAAGAGAGATATAAAATAATGCTGTAATAATATGTGACTATCTCCTGTTACACTGGCAAAGGTAAATAATTTCCAAGTGCACTTTGATGAGGGTTTGAAAGAAAACAAATGCTTTGATATGTTGCAGGAATTTTAGTATGACGTAGCAGTTCTAGTTCTAGGAACTTGAGGATTAGGTGAACTAAAAATTATGTTCAGTGATATTTATTGAAACAAAAATGGGCCTAAAGCCCATCATTAGCACATCTATCAGTGGATATTCATAGTTTTAAAAGAACAAGGTAGATTTTAGGTAATGATAAAGTATTGTGCCTGAAATATTTCAAGTGAGAAAGAAAATGTGTATAGAGTGCTACCATTTGTATTTTTTTAAAAAGTCAAGGACACACATATTTCTATGTACCTTATGTGTGCTTATACTGTCTCTGAAAGGATGCACAAAGAATTGATAATGGTTGTGACAAAGTTACTTTTCACATGTTTTCACAGATGGGAGAGAAGTACTCACATGTGCTACTGATGGAAATGTGTATTAGTAGATAACAGTGAATTTTGACATATAGCAGAACACTTAAACCGTGCAGCAACTTGTCAAAATATTCATGACTGCACAAACATGTATTAGCAAAGGGGTGCCAGGGTGGCTCAGTTGGTTAAGCATCCAACTCTTGATTTTGGCTCAGGTCTTGGTCCCAGGGTCATCAGTTTCCAGGCCCCCTGTTGGCCCCACACTGGGTGTGGAGCCTACTTAAAAACAAACCAAAAAGTCATATATTAGTAAAGATAATCACTGAAGCACTATGTAGAAGAGTAAAAAAATAACAAGCAGTAAATGTCTGTCAATGGACTATCGTGTAGCTATTAAAAATTATGAAAAAATATTTAATAGCATGGGAAAAAATCAGAAAATTTGAGTGAAGAAAGAATGGAAAACAATAAAAACACTACAAAACAGCATGATTTCCTTTAAAATAACACTATATATAGTCATACAGGCAGGAAAACATTGTTATTGTATACCAGACTAATAACCTCATTATCTCTATAGGCTAATGAGATGGGTGATTTTAGTGTTTTTGTTGCTTTGAAAATTAGTGTATGCTATCTTAAGCTCCAGCTAAGCTGAACTATTTTTCCCCCTTCTAAATAAACTGTTTCTAGGCTTTTATTCATGTTACCTTGTCAGAATTTTCTTCCTCTCTCCATCTCCATTTCCTTACATATCCAGGTCCTGCCTGGAGTGCTTATTCTCTCTTAAAGAAGCAACAAGGACCCACCTGATGCTGTAAAAGCATATATATTTTTTTAAGATTTTATTTATTTGACAGAGAGATCAGAAGTAGGCAGAGAGAGAGGGGGAAGCAAGCTCCCCGCTGAGCAGAGAGCCTGATGTGGGGCTCGATCCCAGGACCCTGAGATCATTGACCTGGGCCGAAGGCAGAGGCTTAACCCACTGAGCCACCCAGGTGCCCCTGTAAAAGCATATTTTGAACACATGTTTGAAGTTTACATTCCATAATTTCTAGTTTTATTTAGCAATCTCCCTTTGTGATCTGTGGAGGGAGAAAGAAGATGGAATCATCTAGGATTAGGGTTGGCTAGAGACAAAGGAATTGAGAGTGATAGTTAGAAGGGAATGGAAATGTTTTCATTAAATACATTTTTTAATAAACTGTTTACCCTCCTTAGTGCACATTCACTTACTGTCTATCTTGTCTCTCCCTTAATATGAGTGTGCTACAAATATTTGAGGCTAACACAACATAGTAATGAGATAAGGTAAGTGTTCTAAGCTCTAAAATGCCCATGAGAATACAAAACCGTTTTGCTTTGGCCAAAATAAGAAACAGCAGTATGTTTGAAATGTAATCAGTGGTAAATTTAAGAGAAAATCTTAAGTGTAAGTGCCACATTTTCATTGCTCTGATTTTTCATTGAGTATTTATAACTAATGTCTTCAAATGTAACTGAAGCTCTTTCACTTTGGAAGTTTTGTGTTTTTTGTTTTTAAGAAAATTGCTTATAAGTAGTTTACAAATAAAAGACATTATTTCCTATCTGCCTTCAGAAAGTTATTGTCTACATAAACTTACTTAATTTATAGATTCACTTTCCACAAGCCTTGGACTTCGATTAGTGGGTCCTTACGATATCCTTGCTGGAAAACATAAAATGAAGAAAAAATCAAGCCTGAATTTTAACCTTCACTGGAGATTTTACTATGATCCTCCTGAGTTCCAGACCATTGTTATTGGAGATAATAAAACTCAATTCCACATGGGGTATTTCAGGTAAAGGATCTTTTCTTCTCTAAAATGCAGCTACCGGGCCTTCTACTGAGTATATGTAGGCATTTGCTGGACTCACCCAAGATGGAGGACATATTTCCCTCTGATTGGTGGATACATAGGCATCTGATGTTCTTTTTTTTTTTTTTTATGTTCTTGATATTGCCATTCTAACCTACCCTAGGATGAGTGAACTCTAGGTTTAACCTCACTGGTTTTTCCTTTGTGGTTTTTTCTTTTTGGGTCCAGGAGCACTCTTTTAGCCCAAGGAAGATAATTTAGAGAATTGCTATGACTTAAATTAGCCATGTGCTTCCAGGGGCCATAAGAATTAAGAATGTGCTTTGGAGTCAGACTGGTTCTATTATCTGACAGACTGTGTGCCAGTCACCTTTAGTCACTGTGACTTTCTGTGACTCAGTTTCCTCTTGTAAAAATGAGGATAATAATTGTATCTACCTAGTAGGAATATTAAGATTAAATGGGGGTTGCCTGCGTGGCTCAGTTGGTTAAACATCTGCCTTCGGGTCAGATCATGATCCCAGGATGGATCAAGTCCTGCATTGGGCTCCCTGCTCAGCAGAGAGTCTGCTTCTCCCTCTCCCTCTGCCTGCCGCTCCCCTTGCTTCTGCTCGCTCGCTCTCACCAAAAAGGAAAAAAAAAGGATTAAATGGATATACATGCAAGTGCTTGGAATGTTAAGAAATAGAAGTAGCTTGAGAGAGAAAATACCTTGCCCACTGATACCAGTAGAGATGCTGTTATTTAAAGATTAACTGTAGGATAATAGATGAAGTAGAAGAAACATGCCTATTGAAAAGGACTGTGGGGCGCCTGGGTGACTCAGTTGGTTAAGCAGCTGTCTTTGGCTCAGGTCATGATTCCAGAGTCCCGGAATCAAGCCCCACATTGGGCTCCCTGCTCAGTGGGGAGTCTACTTCTCTCTCTGACCTTCTCCCCTCTCATGCTCTCTCCCTCTCTCAAATAAATAAAATCTTTAAAAAAAAAGAAAAGAAAAGGATTGTGGTACTACAGAATGCACACAAGGCTGAGGATTGAGTTATATGAATTCTGTTTTTTGCTTTGCCATTAACTTACTAGGACCTTGGCTGAGTCGTTTTGTCTCTCCAGTGTTTCCTTGATTGTAAAATAAAAGGATGTGGTGTCGTGTGTGTGTGTAAATTTTATCTTTTCACCTCTCACATTTTACAATCCTGTTTCTTTTTGTTTTTCCACCTTTTTTTTTCATAGACTATAAAACGGGTAGAGAGGATTGCATATAATTTTCCCTCCTTTTGACAGGCCTTATTCCCCCTTTCTTTGTATTTAGGTATATAAGTAACTAGGACTAAGAATTTTAATTTTAGGATCTCTTCTATAAGTAAGATTTGTTGTAGATATTCCTAAGAAACTTAAACTCTAAGTCTCCTAGGAACCTGGCAAATTTGTTCCAGTTTCTTAAAAACCTGCATACATTAAATTGTCTATAGGCCTAAAATTCTACTTGCCTGATAAATCATGGGCAGCTAAATTTTTAATCTCTTTTGCTTAAACAGGGATTCTCCTGATGAACTTCCTGTATATGTTGGTACAAATGAAGCAAAGAAAAACTGCACAATTGTTCAAAACGGAGATAATGTGTTTGCCGCAGTCAAGTAAGAAAATATTTCAGTACCTCTCCTATTTATAATATTTGTTTGCAGTTTTTGTACTACTGTATCAGTCCACCACTGAGGGACGTTGAGGTAACTCTAAAATTTTACATTTCTAAAGATCATTTCCATGATTTGCAGTATTCTTACCCACACTTCTACTTTTCACCAAAAAAAATACCTCTTATATAACTAATTATTTTATTTAGGGAAAATATTACTTAATCTTGACTTCATTAGTCCCATAGCAAAACCAAAAGATTTTTTAGACATTTTAAATACCATCATTAAGAGTCTATTATAAGAACCCATTGTGTACAGTTCTGACAAAGATTTAATATGGTGAAAGCAGGTGCTCATAAATTGTTGAATCACTCAACATATTGTACACCTGAAACTAACTTAACACTATATGTTGACCATCCGAGAATTTAAAAAAAAAAAAGTCAGGTGCTCATGAAATTCCTGGGAGGGCCAGTGGAGCAGATGAGTCTCAGGGAGCTCCAGTTGTGTGGCAGCACTTGCTCACTCTGCCACCATCAAGAAGCTGGGGCAATCGGGATCTGCTGCCATGAGTGGCCCTAGGACCACATCGTCTTTGACTTAACCTGTGGTCGTAAAAAGGATGCCCTACCTCTGTGTCTCAGCCGTGATGGAAGCTAAGGAGCAGGCACTGACATCGCAGCTGCACCTGTTAAATAGAGCATCAGAGGCCTCTAACTGGACTCACTGGTAGAAACACACCCTCTCCACCTAGTACCTCTTCCTGCCTTTCAGTTTCTAGGGAGTTGTTTCTGTTTGAGAGAAGCTAAGCCCCACGTGGAGCTTGAGCTGAAGAGTAGTCTGGGAAATGGAGCAGCTCTAATGCGAAAGAGGTTCAGAATGGAGCCCCGTGAGCCAGTTCACACTCTACTAGCGACAGAAGTGATTTGAAGGGATCTCCCCACAGCTGGGCAATTCACATTGTAATAAAATGAAGAAAGCCATCTTTGTCAATGTAAACATTAGTAGATCATGTTTTCTGTGACCTCTTTTAATGCCATATTTATTTATTTTAAAGATTTTTATTTATTTGACAGAGACACAGTGAGAGAGGGAACACAAGCAGTGGGGGGTGGGAGAGGGAGAAGCAGGCTTCCCATGGAGCAGGCAGCCTGGCCAGGGGTTTGATCCCAGGACCCTGGGATCGTGACCTGAGCTGAAGGCAGACGCTTAACGACTGAGCCACCCAGGCACCCCTAATACCCTATTTTAAAAAGTCTTGTATTCTCTGTGACTTAATAGTGCAAATTTGCAGTGAATAGAATTTAAACTAAGTCAGCCAGTGCTCCTCTAGACTGCTACATACCTACTGATGTATCTAAAAGAGGAGTTGTGTGGTAGATGTCCAAAAAAAGTTGTTCTTTATCTCCTGATGCCTCTGAGTTTTTTATAAAATGTTTCTTCTTATTTATATATTCTTTTAAGCTATTTAGATTTACTCCGTTTAAATTGGTGGTCTCTTTATTAGAAACTATAGTTGTTTACCTGCATATTTTCTGTCTCTTGCATTTACATACAAGTTCTGTGAGGGCAGAGAGACTTTTCCCCATGCACCTGCCCTTTCATAGATGCTCCATAAATAATTTATTCACTCTACAAATACTTAAAGATATGGAAAAATGCCTAATTTTTCATTAGTCTGTTAGTCTTACTAAAAATCTTTTTTAAAAAGATACAGTGGTTATCTAACAATCTAAGACTGTTCTGGGTTTTTGTTCTGTTTTGTTTCACTTTTTTAGCAGAAAGAAAAAAAATGTTGATTAACTTATAATTTAGGTGAAGACCAGGAAGTATTTGAGTACCTAATGTTATTTCCTTCTTTACTTAACTAATCAGAGCGCTTAGCTTATTTCTGTATCAACCTGAGTAAGGAAGATCTTTTTAAGGAAGGACCCTTTGTAAGGAAGATCATTTGTCTTTTTAATGAAAACCACTTGTAATAAACAATTTATTTTTATGCCCAGAGAAACTAGTTCTCTTTGTGCAAAATTTAATAATGGTCAAAGAAAGGAGTGCCTGGACTCAGTTAACCATCTGCCTTAGGCTCAGGTCATGATCTTGGGGTCCTGGGATAGAGCCCCAAGTTAGGCTCCCTGCTCCATGGGGAGCCTAATTCTCCCTCTCCCTCTGCCTGCTGCTCTCCCTGCTTGTGCTCTCTCTGTGTCAGAAAAATAAACAAAAATCTTAAAAAAAAAAAAAAAAAAGATTTTTTGACAAATAATTAACATTGCCAGGTACTGAGCTCAGTAAACATTTATACCCTTAAGTTAGCAATTCCATTTCTAGCTAGCTGTTTCTCTCTCTTTCTTTTTTAAGATTTTGTTTGTTTACTTAGAGAGAGAGAGAGCAAGCATGTGCACAAGTCAGGGAGGAACAGAGGGAGAGGACAAGCAGACTCCATGCTGAGCAGGGAGCCTGATTCAGGGCTTGATCCCACAACCCTGAGATCATGACCTGAGCCAAAATCAAGAGTTAGTGGCTGGGGTTCCTGGGTGGCTCAGTGGGTTAAAGCCTCTGCTTTCAGCTCAGATCATGATCCCGGGGTCCTGGGATCGAGCCCCACATCGGGCTCTCCGCTCCGCGGAGAGCCTGCTTCCTCCTCTCTCTCCCTGCCTGCCTCTCTTGCCTACTTGTAATCTCTGTCTGTCAAATAAATAAATAAAATCTTAAAAAAAAAAAAAAAAAAAAAAAAGAGTGGCTTAACCAACTGAGCCACCCAGGCGCCCCTAGCTATTTATGTAAAGAAATTTTGGACAGGTATACAGATATGTATATATACTATATATGTATATAAAAACAAAAAACTGGAGAACACACCCCTATCCAGCAATAGGGAAAATTAGGTAAATAAATATGGAATATCAGTACACCATAATACCAGGTTATTGATTTGTTGATTTGGAAAGATGTTTAATACATTATATGAAGAGGTCAAAAAAAGAGTAACATGGGATGATTCCATTTTCATAAGGTCTGTAAAATACTTATCTTTGGGATGATTCCATTTTCATAAGGTCTGTAAAATACTTAACTTTGGATCATAAAATTAAGAATACTTTTTTTCTCTTCACATTTTTTTCCCTCTAAAATAATTGTAGCAATAGTTTTGACCTCACAGACCTCCTGCAAGGTTTCAGGGTCCCCAGACAATTCTTTGATAACTGCTATTTAGTTAATGGTTTCAGACCTGTATATCAGAACCTCATGAGTTACTGGTTAAAAGTACTTTACCTTGGGGCGCCTGGGTGGCTCAGTGGGTTAAAGCCTTTGCTTTCGGCTTGGGTCGAAATAAATAAATAAAATCTTTAAAAAAAAAAAAAAAAAAGTACTTTACCTTGAGCTCTGCAGGTCTTACTTCTAGAGATGCCACTTCAATACATCTAGAGTAGGACTCAGGAATATCTTTTTAAAATACATGTTATGAGTATATCTAAATGTAGCCCAAAATTATACTTCTATAATTTTAATTAAGTTTAAGTGAACATTTGAAATGAGTAAACATTCATTAGTGAATGCTTACCTTGTGCAGACCCAAATACAATGTAAAACATTTGGTACATAGTAAAAGAATAAATGTGGCCAGTACATGGATCAACTTGTTAAATAATTTTTTTTTCTTTTTGCCTACTTCCCCCACATTTTCTGCTACCCTACCTTGCTGTCCTGGGTAATAGGAATTTACTACTGTAGGCAGTGATTTTTCAAACATAAGTTCTGAGTACTTTCTTTTTTTTTTTAAAGATTTTATTTATTTATTTGACAGAGAAATCACAAGTAGGCGGGGGTGGGGGGGTGGGGGAAGCAGGCTCCCTGCTGAGCAGAGAGCCTGATGTGGGGCTCCATCCCAGGACCCTGGGATTGTGACCCGAGCCAAAGGCAGAGGCTTAACCCACTGAGCCACCCAGGTGCCCCTGAGTACTTTTTTTAAAACTTCATTTTCTTAATTATTTTTATTTTACAAAATTCCATTGATTATAATAAAGTTATTAATAATATGCACTCATAATTTTTTAATTAACATATAATGTATTATTGGTTTCAGAGGTAGAGGTCAGTGATTCATTAGTCTTACATAACATCCAGTGCTCATTACATCACATGCCCTCCTTAATGTCCATCACCCAGTTACCCCATCCCTCCATCCCCCTCCCCTCCAGCAGCCCTTAGTTTGTTTGCCATGATTAAGAGTCTCTTATGGTTCATCTCCCACTCTGGTTTCATCTTATTTCATTTTTTCCCTCTCTTCCCCTATGATCCTCTGTTTTGTTTCTTAAATTACACATTAGTGAGATTATATGATAATTGTCTTTCTCTGATTGACTTATTTTCTTAGCATAATACCCTCTGGTTCCAGGGGCGCCTGGGTGGCTCAGTTAAGCGTCTGCCTTTGGCTTAGGTCATGATCCCAGAGTCCTGGGATCAAGCCCCATCTTGGGCTCCCTGCTCAGCAGGGAGTCTGCTTCTCCCTCCCCCTGCTTGTGTGTGCTTTCTCTCTCCCTGCCCCACTGTCTCTTTCTCCCTCTCAAATAAATAAATCTTTTTTTTTTAAAGCCTCTAGTTCCATCCATCTCATTGGTAATGGCAAGATTTCATTTTTTTTTTGATGGCCACGTAATATTCCATTGTTTGCACTCGTGCGTGTGTGTGTGTGTATACCACATCTTTCCGTAGTTTGGCTATTGCGGACATTGCTGCTTTAAACATTGGGGTGCAGGTGCCCCTTTGTTTTCACTACATTTGCATCTTTGAGGTAAATACCCAGTAGTACAGTTGTTGGGTCATAGGTTAGTTCTGTTTTCAACTTTTTGAGGAACCTCCATACTGTTTTCCAGAGTGGCCGCACCAGCTTGCATTCCCACCAGCAGTGTAGGAGCGTTCCTTTTTCCCCTCATTCTCATCGTTTCCTGACTTGTTAACTATTCTGACTGCTGTGAGATAGTATCTCATTGTGGTTTTAATTTTTATTTCTCTGATGCCGAATGATATGGAGCATATTTTCATGTGTCTATTGGTCATTTTTTTTAAAGATTTTATTTATTTATTTGACAGATCACAAGTAGGCAGAGAGGCAGGCAGAGGGTGGTGGGGACACAGGCTCTCTGCTCAGCAGAGAGCCTGATGTGGGGCTCGATCCCAGGACCCTGAGATCATGACATGAGCCGAAGGCAGAGGCTTAACCCCCTGAGCCACCCAGGTACCCCACTGTGCATCATTTTTATGTCTTCTTTGGAGAAATGTCTGTTCATGTCTTCTGCCTATTTCTTAATTGGATTATTCTTTGGGTGTTGAGTTTGATAAGTTCTTTATAGATTTTGGATACTAGCCCTTTATCTGATGTGTCATTTGCAAATATCTTCTCCCATTCTGTCAGTTGTCTTTTGGTTTTGTTGACTGCTTTTGCTGTGCAAAAGCCTGTTATCTTGATGAAGTGCCAATAGTTCATTTTTGCCTTTGTTTCCCTTGCCGTTGGAGATGTGTCAAGCTCAGAGTACTTTTAACCAGTAATGCAGGAGGTTTTGATACATATTTAGGTTTGAAACCATAACCTAAACAGCAGTTCCGAAACAGTGGTGTGTGGACTCCCAGAGGTGCCTAACACTTTTTTAGCAGGCTTATGATTTTAAAACTATTTGTGATGATATGTGTCATTTTTCACAGATGGCACAAAGGTAATCGTAATACTGATGATACCTGTACAGAAATCAGGGCAGTGGCACCAGATTTGCAGTTGTCATTGTATTATTCACAGCAGTAATGTAATACGAATGTCATTTAAGAATCTCAGTGATGAAGCAGTAAAGATATTAGATCTCTGCCACCGAGTACACACATCTAACATTTCATGTGATGAAATGGGAAGTATGTGGAAAGCACATCTGCATACTCAAATGTTAAGATTTGTCTCAAGGAAAATGGTCTTGTGAGATTGAGTTGGGAGCTGAACTTCTCTCCAGTTTACTTACCTGAGAGAGTGACTGACAAACTCTGGTTATTCTGACATGGGTATTTGGCAGACATTTTCTCAAATGAGCCAAAGAAAACAACTGACTATAATTGTTGTCAGTGATAAAATTTAAGATTTCAAAAGCAAAAATTAGAGTTAAGGAAACTTATAACCACCATTGTGAGCTTGATCACTTCTCACTACATAAAGACCTTTTAATGAGATTGATGGTAATATTAAGGAATATGATTTTTTTCACATTGTGATATAACGGAGAGAATTTTTATTTTATTTTTAAATTTTATTTTAATTCCAGTGTAGTTAACATACAGTGTTCAGACAGTGTTATATTAGTGTCATGTGTACAGGAGTCATTCAGCAATTCTATTTATTACTCTATGATCATGAAAGTAAGTGTACGCTCAATTCCCTTTATATTCCCCCACCAGCACCTCCCTTCTAGTGACCATTCGCTTGTTTTCTATAGTTAAGGATCTGGGTTTTTGCAGTTTGTCTTTTTTTTTTTTTAACCCCTTTGTTCATTTTTGTTTCTTAAATTCCATATATGAGTGAAATCACAGGGTATTTGTCTTTCTCTGACTGGCTTATGTCACTTAGCATTATACTCTCTAGATCTATCCATGTTGTTGGCAAGGATTTCATTCTTTTTGGGGGGGCTGAATATGGTATATATATATGTACCACATCTTCTTTAGATAAAAGAATCCATTCTTCTATTGATAGACACTTCGACTGCTTCCATAATTTGGCTATTGTAAATAATGCTGCAGTAAACATAGGGGTGCATGTATCCCTTCAAACTAGTGTTCTTTGGGTAAATACCCAGTAGTGTGATTACTAGATCATTTGGTAATTCTATTTTTAGTTTTTTGAGGACCCTCCATACTGCTTTCCACAGTGGCTGCACCAGTGTGCATTCTCCCAAATAGTGCATGAGGGTTCCTATTTATCCACATCCCCACCAACACTTGTTGTTTCTTGTGTTGTTGATTTTAGCCATTGGTATGAGGTGGTATCTCATTGTAGTTATGTATGTATGTATGTATGTATGTAATCTCTCTACCCAGGATAGGGCTCAAACTCACAACTCCAGATCAAGAGTCACATGCCCTTCTGACTGAGCCAGGCAGGTGCCCCTCATTGTAGGTTTTGATTTGCATTTCCTTGACAAATGATGCTGAGCATCTTTTCATTTGTCTGTTGACCATCTGTGTGTCTTCTTTTAAGAAAGGTCTGTTCATGTCTTCTGCTTACTTTTTAATTGGATTATTTGTGATTTGGGTGTTGAGTTGTAGAAGTTCTTTTTATTTTAGGTACCAACCCTTTATCAGATAGATCATTTGCAAATATCTTCTCCCATTCAATAAGTTGTCTTTTAGTTTTGTTGGTTGTTTCCTGTGCTGAAGCTTTTCATTTTGATGTAGTCCCAGTAGTTCATTTTTGCTTTTCTCCCTCTTGCCTCAGGAGACCTTTCTGGAAAGCTCTTGTTACAGCCGATGTCAGGAAAGTTATTACCTGTGCTCTTTTCTAGGAATTTTATGGTTTGAGGTCTCACATTTAGGTCCATAAGCCATTTTGAGTTTATTTTTGTGTTTGATATAAGAAAGTGGTCCAGTTAGCTTCATTCTTTGCATATAGCTGTTCAGTTTTCCCAGCACCATTTGTTGAAGGACTGCCTTTTTCCCACTGCATATTCTTGCCTTCTTTGTTGAAGATTAATTGACTATACATTTTTAGGTCTATTTCTGGGCTTTCTATTCTGTTCCACTGATCTGTGTCTATTCTTATGCCAGTACCATACTATTTTGATTACTAGTTTAGTATAACTTAAAATCTGGAATTGTCATAACCTCCAGCTTTCTTTTTTTTTTTTTTTTAAAGATTTTATTTATTTATTTGAGAGAGAGGCAGTGAGAGAGCATGAGCGAGGAGAAGGTCAGAGGGAGAAGCAAACTCCCCATGGAGCTGGGAGCCCGATGCGGGACTGGATCCCGGGTCTCCGGGATCATGACCTGAGCCGAAGGCAGTCATCCAACCAACTGAGCCACCCAGGCGTCCCTCTTTTTCTTTTTCAAGACTCCTTTGGCTATCTGTGGTCATTTGTGGTTCTGTATTTTAGGTTTGTTTGTTCTAGTTCTGTGAAAAATGCTCTTGTTATTTAGATAGGGATTGCATTAAATCTGTAGATTGCTTTGGGTAGTATAGACATTTTAACAATATTCTTCCAATCCATGAGCATGGGATGTCTTCCATTTGTTTGCATCATCTTCAATTTCTGTAATGGAAAACATTTGATAAAATGAAAAATTTCAATATTTATAATATCTGCATAACTTACTGAGCCAATAATTTCCAAATGACCACTGAAGGATTCATTCAAGTTTCAAAGTATATCCCAGCAGATTTAATGTAACAGAGTATAAAATGTTCATGGTGGTTGTTTCAGCTTGCATATTTCAACTTTAAGCATCACAAAGCGGAGGAGTATTGGAGATTAGGCTTGAAGCCAAGAGACCAAAGCTTAATAAACCGATACAGAAATAGTCATATAATGCGATAATTATGGGAAGACAGCCACTAAGTGCTTTAAATAGTGGGAAGTCTTCATAGAGAGAATATTTTACCTAGACCTTGACAAATGTATAAGAACTTACTACAAAGAATGGGAAGAAGGGTGTTCTAGGCAAGGGAATAGTATGTGCATGGAAGTACGAAAACAAGTGGCACAGAGTACTTGAAGGTCTGCCTAGATGCACCCAGACAGGGTGAGGAAGACTATAAAGATTGATTCAGGGACGCCTGGGTGGCTCTGTTGGTTAAGCGGCTGCCTACGGCTCAGGTCATGATCCCAGCGTCCTGGGATCGAGTCCCACATCGGGCTCCTTGCTCGGCAGGGAGCCTGCTTCTCCCTCTGCCTCTGCCTGCCACTCTGCCTGTGCTCTCTCTCTCTCTGGCAAATAAATAAATTTAAAAAAAAAAAAAAAAAAAAAAAAAAAAAGATTGATTCACTTAGGCCTGACATGATTAGTTTGCTTTTTATGGTTAATGTAAATACATTCTCTTGATATGTAGCTGGTCAAGATTGAAGGTAACATTAGGTGTAATATATGTACTGTAGACAATGATTTTGTAATGATTTATGTAATGAAGACAATGATTTTGGTGGTCTTGGCTTCTGTGCACTTTAATCTACTCATCCTAAGTCTATGAATTGCATAAGATGATTATCCTGTGTGCCTGTTTCCTTATTTGTAAAATGAGGTTTCGAGTAGCACCCACTCTAAATGTATAATCTCATTACCGTGCCCACCCTATAGCAAACTATCAAATGCTAGTAGCGAATAGAGGCAAGTTTCCTCCTGGGAGTATAGAAGTGGGTATAGAGGAAGGGGATTAGTTCTGTGTCCAATGGAGTGCTGCTTCCAACTCTCCATTTTACACTTGACCTTCTGCTCTGCTGGAAAAGTCTTATTAACCTGCTTGCAATAAAACATGAAATTATTTCTGTAACTGGCATTAATGTATTGTACTATTCACATACTTGAAAATTGTTTCAGGGGTGCCTCATTGGTTAAGCATCCAAGTCTTGATTACGGGTTAGGTCATGATCTCAGTGTCATGAGATGAGCCCCACGACAACCTCTGCATTGGACATGGAGCCTGCTCACGATTCTCTTTCTCCCTCTGCCCCTGCTCTCTCTCTCTGTCTAAAAAAATAAATAAATAAAATTATTTTGGATTGTGCTTTTGTATAAGCTTATAAAATAGCTTCGATTTTCCTTTACAGTTTCTAAATTTATCTTAACACAAATTTGTAGATAACATTTGAAAAAAATCTGCTGATTTTAAGTATTTTAAGTATCCTCTGGCTCTTTTTAAAAAACTCCTTTTTGGTGTTTGCATACTATTTTTCTCTGTTATGCCACACTTCTCCAAAGCAGTATGCCATATGTTAATGTCCAGTGATATGATTTAAAATTGGTTTGAATCTCAGCTTTTAAAATACCTTTTATGTCTTAATTGTAGACATTACAGAGAGAATACAAACTTGAATCATGTTTGCTGTTTCTGTGACTGGTAGCTTTTTTTATTGATAATTGCTTTTCTCTTGTTTGAAGAAGTCTGTTAAGGGTTCCGAGACAACTGTTGGTAATTATTCTGCAGTCTTTCTCTTGCATAGAATTTGATGTCTATAATATACTCCCTTAATGTCCCAAAGTCTGTGTCCTTAGTACAGGGGCCTACATAATAATGAGGGCTTTTACTT
Organism: Mellivora capensis; assembly: GCA_004024625.1. Lineage (NCBI taxonomy): Eukaryota > Metazoa > Chordata > Mammalia > Carnivora > Mustelidae > Mellivora > Mellivora capensis. The sequence goes on along the minus strand of PISX010002985.1, from coordinate 60,083 downwards.
CTTTTTCAGATTATTTCTGATGAAAAAGCTTAAGGAAGTAACAGATAAAAAGAAAACTAGTCTCTTGAAAAACATAGATGAAAAACTCACAGAAGCAGCGAGAGAACTTGGGTACTCACTGGAACAGAGAACCATGAAGATGAAACAGAGAGATAAGAAAGTATGGTTTAAATCTGTTAGTCTCAGACTGTTTTGCTACTCAGTAGATTTTTTTCTCTCTTGATTCCTTCCCACCTACACCTTATCCTTCCTTCTCCTGCCCCATCCTGAGGAGATAGATGTCACCCCTCGGGGGCTTGCTCCAGGGCTGTCCATCCCCTGGATTGCTAGAAGGGTGGCACTGGGGCACGGCTTGGGTGGCTCTCATCAGTTGTTAGACTGAGGCACGAGCAGATGGTTCTGCTCTGGTTGCTAGCTCATGCCAGGACTTCCCACTCTCTTCATCTTGTTTAACCAGTTACACATCTCATAGAACTGAGTGAAAGCAGCTTCGTGCACAGTATTTACCTGCATTTCTTCTTTAATAGCTAAGGATGGTTGATTTTGCACAGGGTGTTTTGGGAGAGTAGTCTTGTAAAGGTATGCCTTAGAGTGGTTTAGTTAAAGGCTTCAAAGGTAGTTCCCTTTCAGAGGAAAATGTGTGTTGAGATTTGCTCATTTTCTGCAGAAAATGTGTGTCTAAGCAGTCCTGTCTCCTTTTCCCATATTGATTCTATTACCATTTCCTTTTGCATCTCTCCTAACACCTGCATTGTGAGTGGAGAGTTTTGTAAACTGGAAAGACTTCTGGGTCTTGGATCCTTTTGGTTTTTCACTTAAAATTTTCAGAAGAAGTTAAAAGACAACATAGAAGAATTCTGCTTTGGGGTAAATGAGAATTCTATAGGATTTTGTTCTTATAACTTCTGGTGAGGAAGGAGATTTCTCACGGTGGAATGAGGGCACTCCAGTTTCACACCATTATCTGCTGTGACAGGTTCATCTGAAAGTTCTAGGCCAAATTAAGTACTGGTTATTCCTGGATAAACTAACACTGGTAACTAAGTAGTTTAGTGAATTTGGTTATTGAAAATCCTACTTCAGCAGCAGGCGTGATACTCACATAAGTCATAGTCACTAAACTGCAGTCTCGGCCAGTCTTCCTTTAGTCCTAGAGGCCAGAAATAATTTCTAAAACTGCATTTGAACGAAAGCCACTGCAATGGGACATTTTTAAATTACTTAAAGATGTTATGTTGCCATTTACCTTCCTAGTCTCCATAGGGAGCCTCTCCCACCTAATGAGCATTTCTTGCCTTATACTTATGTATTCCTAACTTAACTAAAAACTATACTTATGTAGACAAAATAGCTGATAGAAAATTCTTTCATCAGAACCTTATTTTTTACTATCAATTATAATTTATTTTAGATGAGATTTCCTTAATCCTGCCCCATAATTATAAGTTGACATTGGAGTTTAAATTTCCTAGGTATATTTGTCCTGGCTCCCTTCCCCGTGAGGTTTTTTTTTTTTTTAGTATATATTTTTTCCGTCCACAAAATTAACTGATAGGAACACAAAGGGAGAAAAAAAGAACTTAAAAGACAACCATGATCTTATCCTTCCAAAGATAATCAGTTGCTGATTTTGCTTTTTCTTCCTTTTCTATTAAAAAGAAAGTTTGTTCTTTTGTTGTCAGATATTCATTTAATTCATATTTTTCTAGTTCCGAAAAATTCAGTTCCATTCGTATATGTGAATTAGTGACTTTGTTCTTATATAGGAGAGTAGTATATCCATTCTAGTATAATAGTGCACTATATAATACATGTGAAACAATTGTTTATATACTGATGATACCTTATGGTGCTTTGGAATGCCAAGCCCTTATGAGTTACCTCATTCAACCTCTACAACAAATCTGCAAACAAAGGAGGAATTAATTACCCTGTGTCATAAATCAGTAAATCAAGGTTTACAGAGACTTAGTTCCTTGCTTAAAATCATAAGTGACCTGACACCTAAATTTACATCTTTGATATTTAGCTTTTTTTCCACTCCATCTTACTGATTGACCAAAAGCCACTTTACCTTTTTTTATACCTAGATTTCATTTTTAAAAATAAAAACTGATTTAATATTGCTATAAAATGAGGGTACGTCCTTCCATCGTTCCATCCTTTGATTCTGGTGCCTCAGAATATCCCCCACCCTTGCACAGGGCTTTCCTGAATTTGTAACCTTCACAATAAAATTAGGATTTTGGTGCTTTGCTAATAATTGCTTCCTCTTTATGGAAAATTAGTGCAGTTAATCATCTGTAAAAAAAATATGAAAATATACACCTCCATGGTTTTGTTGTGTGTCAGCCTGAGTGGAAAAGAAGATAAGCCAGTAACTATATGGATGTTTGCTTTTTCTGTCATTATCAATACTGTTTTATGACCTGCTTTTTTATGCTTGTGATTATGTTTATCATTTTGTATTGCTAAATTAAAGACCCACCTCATAAATTTCAGAATGGCTGCAGAGCAGTGTGCTGATGTTCATAGCTTAGGTTGCTTTAAACAAAAAACAAAACAAAACACAAAGACAAATCCTGCCATGTATAACCTTCTATACCTTTCTTTGAACACTTACTTGATTATCTCCTTGGAAGAAATGACCAGATGTAGTATTGCCAGGTCCAGAGTGATTTCAAGATTTAGATTTAAAGAAAAACAACAGTTTTTCTTTGCTGGTTTTTCATTTTGTGGAGTTTATTTTCCTTGTTTGCAGAACTCCCCTGTATGAGTGAAGCTAATTTATGTTCCCAGTGTAGAAACAATGTACCAGTGCCTATTCTCCCCATACCCTTGCCATTGCTAGGTATTAGCAGTCCCTTTTGGTGTTTTCCATTTGCATAGATATAAAATGATATGTCATTGTTTTACTTAGTATTTCTTTGATTATAAAGGACATTAAATATTTTTCACTTATCTACTGGCCATTTGTATTTTTTTGGTGAACTGCCTGAAGTTTGGCCATTTTTCTGTCAGGGTTAGAATTCACCTTTTCTTATTTTTTTTTTTTTTAAGATTTTATTTATTTATTTGACAGAGCCTTACTTATGTTTTAAGTTGGATGTTTTTTCCTTGTAAGACTCCTCTGTAGTTTAAAGACATTAATCTTATTTTTATTATTGTATATATTGCAGATATTTTTATCAGTATCTTTTGCTCTTGATTTTTATTTGATTTTTAAAATTTATGTAGTCAAGTCTGTCTTTTCCTTCTCCACTCTAAAATTATTAAAAGTGTTTGCCTTCTAGAAGTTTCATTGGTTTTATTTTATTTTATTTTTTTAAAGATTTTATTTATTTATTTATTTGTCAGAGAGAGAGAGAGAGAGCGAGCACAGGCAGACAGAGTGGCAGGCAGAGGGAGAAGCAGGCTCCCCGCCGAGCAAGGAGCCCGCCCGATGTGGGACTCGATCCCAAGACGCTGGGATCATGACCTGAGCCTAAGGCAGCTGCTTAACCAACTGAGCCACCCAGGCGACCCTCATTGGTTTTATTTTTATATTTAATCCCGACATCCAACTGCAAATTATTTTGATATAAAGAGTAAGATACAACAGTGACTTTTTTTTTTTTTTTTTTTTTTTTTTTGGCAAATGGTGAGTTGTTGTCTGAGAACTTTGAATAATCTGTCCCTTCTTTTACTTAAGAAAGAATGAAAGAAGCAAGAGATTGGGGCATCTGAGTGAAATAGATTTTAAGATCTAGAGACTTAGGTGAGAAGACTTTAAAATGAGCTAATTTGGGGCTTGTGTCCTTCTGTTTTGGCAGTTTTCACTGGCTGCACAAGTTAAGTGTAATATTCGAAGTAGTTGTTTTGTTAAGGAAGGACCTAATAATACCACTGTTGTGCATAAAGAGAATGTAGACTGGAAGGGTTATGGTGGTCATAGTGGTTGGGCCTGTTCTTGTCTTTGAAGATTACCACTTTCTAAAACATCACTGGTTGTGTTATTTTGCTTCTGTAAAGGGCAGCACAAAACTGAAAACTGCCCTATTTTGGGGAAGTTTGCAAAAACAAGTCTGAATTTTTCAGGTAAAAATGGGGGCCCTAAAGTTGGCGAGATGCACAAGAGGAATTCTGTCCCACTACATTTTCCTGCTAACAGAAACTATTCCTTGACCTTTTAGGTTTAGTTCCTTATGCTTTCTACCTAGAAAATACAGTGACCTAACAGGAAACTTACATACTGGCTTGCCTCTTAGAATAGGATGCATTGGCATTCTTTCCTCCCAAATCAGGTGCAGACTTCTGAGTGCAATTAGTAAAACCCAGTTTCATTCTTTTGTCATTTCTTCATGTGCTTAACTTTTGCTGATTTTGAAGAAATAATACTAAACTTCAGCGGTGGACTCCAAAATGAATGTCATTAAATGTTACATTTTGACAGACGTGTTGAGAGTTTGTCGTTGTTTATATCTATGTACCATGTCTATTTTGTCTGTTTACCAATGGTTTTATGTTTTTTATTTAGGTCGTGACAAAGACCTTTCATGGTGCAGGCTTGGTTGTCCCAGTAGATAAAAATGATGTTGGGTACAGAGAGCTCCCTGAAACAGATGGTAATGTATTTCTTAATGCATATGTGTGAGGAAGGTTTTCCTTGTATTGAGAAGTAGGTAAGTAAGTATGCTTTTTGTGGGACAATCAAGAGAGCTTATGGATAAAGAGCAAGCGCAAGTTTTGGGGTCAGTCAGGCCTGAATTAAAACTAGGTTTATAGCTGTGTAACCATAAGCAAATTACTTAACCCTACTAAACTTTGTCTTTTTCGTCTCTAAAATGGTTAATAATCGTGACTACTATTCATATATAGGGATGTTTGGAGTGTAAAGAGTATGTAAGGTTCTTAGCACAGTGCTTACCTAATAGGGCTCAAAATATGGTGGTTAATTTTAAGAGTTTAAAGAATTTTAGCCTATTGCCTGGGTTACTTTGTCTGAACTGTTTCAGACATTTGACATTATAGTCAACTTACAAAATAATTACTGAAATAGTGTGTGGTTTTATAGTCCTTTGTGAAAAATTTTTCATCTGTGTATAAGACTCTTTAGCTTTCAGAAGCCCAAGATCCTGAACTGCTTCATTAACAAGTACATAAACTCTGAAAATGGACTGTTTATATATAAATCTGATTATTGAGATTTTGAAAAAAGGGAGGAAAATCAATTCTCAACTCTTTCCCCTCTCCTTCATTTCCTTCTTTCTTTGAACATCCCTTTTGGCATTCCCTTATATATTATCCTTTTCCAAGGAGGATAAAATTTAGGAGGAAATAAAAGTTAGCACTTCTTCAAGAACCAAGTCGTCCTGCCCAAACACGTAATATTGGCCATCCATTTTTTCAGAACAGAACTAGCCAGCTTTGATTGATAGTCTCTGGGGTTGGGACCTAGAGATCTGTATTTTTAACCAGTTTTCTAAAGCAACTGTTCTCAAACTTTGTTGTGCAGAGTCTCCAACCGAGATTGGTGTCTTAAATCACAGCTATTCATGTGTAATTATTTTTGCTATACCCCTACCTCTTTAGAGGAATTCCATGTGGAGAATATGGCTGAGCTATACAATATGGTAGCCAGTAGCCACACATGGCTACAGAGTGCTTCATATGTGGCTAGTGCAATTGAGCTGAATTTGTAATTTTAATTCATTGAACTTTAAAAACTGACAATTAAAATTTTTAATATTGATCATATGTTGAAATGCTACTATTCGAACATGATGGGTTGAATTAAATATCTTTAAATTAGTTTCATATGTTTCTTTAATATAGCTACAGAAAAAAACTTAATTACATAGGAAGCCTACATTTTCTTTGGACAGGCAAATCTGTCCTATATCTCCTTTCTGAAGTCAGAGATAATCAGTCTCTAATGGGGAAGGAGTGAGTATAGGCTCTTGCTATTTTCTGTTCAGTCTTCTGCTTATACTCTTTCTGCCTACCTGTGTACTAGTAGTGCACTCAGAGCTTTATAAAGCAGAATTACTGTCTTATTTGGGAAAGTCTGAGAACCTTTGTAGTGGATCTAGGAGTCACTAAAACTTCAGGAGTAGTAGGTATTGAATTGCAATACCCTGGAGTAAACCTTATTACCCTACCCTGGTTGTGGTTCTGTATTTTTATGTCCAAAATCATTATTTATCTCTACTTTTTGCTAACATTCTAGACATTAGATCCTTCTGTGGTTTAATTATTTTTGTTTGAGAAGTGCAGCAAGCCATAAAGTTAGGGACCTGGTATCATCTTGCTTTTGCCTAGTGTTGTTTGCCAGGAACTATAGTTGATTGGCAGTTTATTAATGTGCAACAGTATTCAGCAAATCACAATGTAGTTTGTTCGTAACCAGTTTCCCCTTTGAAACTGCTTAAACGTAACATTCTAACCTTGCAAATAAGATGCCTTTTACTGAGAAATTTATAAATGTCATAATAGATTTTTATCAAATGGTGTGTGTGTGTATATATATATATATATATATATACACATATATATGTGTGTGTGTGTGTGTATATACACACACACACAATAATCCTCACCCCACTCTTTAAAGTAGGTCTTATTCCCATTTTTAGGTGGAAACTAGATCTTAAATTTAGGTCTTTTTGACTAGTGTGCTTACCACTAACCAAAGAATAATTGCTTAGCTGGTTGCCCAACTTTGACTTTGGCACAATCATGATGGCTTAGCTTAAGTATTCCAGTTGTTGGTAGTAGAAGGATAAAATAAGAACCAAGTGTTGAAGCTTCTAAATCAGTGTTTTGAATAGTAACATTTAAGGTAGCATTTTTGAGTGGTTAATTTAAGGCTTCATTTAGGTATTAAGTTTGGGCTTCTGTTACATGAATTTTTGTGGAAGTTTTTATTGGTGGAAGAACAGATTTTTTCCTCACACTGTTGGTGAGCTGAATATTTTCATCTCTGTTTAGTATTTTGATAGCTTAGTAATTGTTGTAAATTGCTTACTCTTTTGTAGTCCATATATGATTTGCCTGGAGTGAAAGTAGAAGACATCAGAAAGTGATAAACTTTAAATTACTTGCTAACAGAAGACAAGTAGGTCTTTAATTCCATGCCAACTCTGAGTTGTAGGGGCTGCCTGGAGCACTGTGGTGAGAAAGATTCTAAGGGTCTCAATCAATTAGTTACATCTTCTTTGGATGCAGGGAAGGAACCCATTTTCCATCCTTAAGAAGGTTTTTGATGGAGGCCAGATCTGTTTCCTTGAAATGATTGGCACTGATTTTTTTCTAAAGAAAAGGAAAGGAAGCTTATGAAGTTTGTATAGTGTCTTTCAAAAAGTTTCAAACCAGTAAATGTGTCACAGCTATTTAGAGTCAGGAACATAGGTGATAAATGTAATTTGTTCAATGTTATACTTATCTACCAAAGGTGAGAAAACGAACAAAATAACATTTTGTGACTTCACATAGAGTTTGCATTCTGTGTAGTCGTCACAACTGAATCAAATATATTCACATTCAGAGGTTAAAAGCCCTGGTATTTCTTTACCACTCTTGATCATCTTACGTAACTGTAGTTAGTATCAATAGAGTATTGTGCCTTATACATAAAACTTAAAATTATGTATCATTCTTAGGTGTAACTGTTAATGTTTTAATGAATCTTCACCTCCCCCCAATATAGCAGCCACTTGGTTTAGAAATGCATTTTTGGGGTGCCTGGTTGGCTCAGTGGATTAATAAAGCCTCTGCCTTCGGCTCAGGTCATGATCCCAGGGTCCTGGGATCAGGCCCCTCATCGGGCTCTCTGCTCTCAGGCGGGGAGCCTGCTTCCCCCTCTTTGGGCCTGCCTCTCTGCCTACTTGTGATCTGTCAAATAAATAAATAAAAATCTTTTAAAAAATGCATTTTTGTTGGTTTGAATAATATCCATTTTTTTAATTATTGGTTTATCCTGAGGAAAGTAGTTGGTCAAAAAGGAGGTCTGATGAAGTCTGATTAGTGTTAAGTATTTTTATACACATCCTGAGATCTGATGCACACCAATATCCAGAAAGTAGTGGGGAAAAAAGTGTTGAAAGCCAAAACAAAAATGTTAAACCACTGGCTTTTTAAATTTAGAGGTTAGAAGTTTTCTGTGTTCTTACCTCAAATTACTTTTTTGCTGTGCCTACACTTCGATAAAGGTTTAATTCAGCAATGATTTCTTATTTCTTCTATTGTCTTTTTCTGTATATATATGTTTTTGGTAGGACAGGTAGGACAGGACAATAAAGAATAAACCTTATGGCCTGTTTTGTTTTTTGTTTTTTGTTTTTTTTATGCAGCTTTTAATATGGCCTAGCCCAGAGGTGGGCTACATATATATGGTCTCTGTTACCATAGTTTCTTTTTTTTCCAACCGGTTAAAATGGAAAAAACATTTTTAGTGTGAGGGCAGTTAAAAACAGGGTGGGTCAGGTTTGGCCACAGTTTGCTGATCTGCAGACTAGCCTACTAAAAATCTTCAAAAGCTTATGTATAATAATGATTGCAACTAGATCCATGGTAAAATAGTCACACTTTGCTAATATAAAAATCTTTTTTGTTAAGCCATTTTTCTTAAATTATAAAGTTGCCATTCAGTAGTGCCACCCAAGGTGGCATTTGTACTAGTAGAAATTGTCGAAGAAAAATCCAGTTTTGTATCTTTTTATCTTTGGTGATGGGTGTGGATCATCTTTTTATATCCTTGGTTTCTTACAGCCAACCTCAAGAGAATTTGCAAGACAATTGTTGAGGCACCAAGTGATGAGGACAGACTAAAAGCTTTTGCTCCCATTCAGGAAATGATGACTTTTGTGCAGTTTGCTAATGATGAATGTGATTATGGTATGGGGCTTGAGCTGGGAATGGATCTCTTTTGTTATGGCTCACACGTGAGTAAAAAAAAAACAAAACTCTTACCTCCAAACAGTCACTGAATCTCTCTTCACCACACTCCACATACAGGCATACTATAGCATGCAAATTTATGTCCCCACTAGCATGGGCAGGATATAAAATCATCTTGTGTGTTCAAATGAATTTTTATTTTCCAAAAGGAACTTTTTGGCTAGCATCTGTCTGAAGATACTTATTTGAAATTCGTTTTCTATTCTGCCAGAGGTGAATAACCAAGATTATTTGTCTTCGTTTCCATTAAAGTGAATTTACTTATTAGACATATTTTACAGCTATATGCCCTTTAGTTAGGTATGTGTGTGGCTGTGTACACATACCTTCCATAGGGCTCTGTTTGGTTTTCTGTTGTGGTGGGGATATTTGTTCTTGTGCTTGAATTCCTAGATGAAAAATAAATACTACAATAGTCCCTAGCCTCCCACCTGCCTTATCCATGGCTTATCCATGGCTTCACTTCCTGTGGTTTTAGTTACCAGTGGTCAGCCGTGGACCAGAAGCAGATCCTCCTCCTGAGATACTATCAGGAGGGCAATAGTAGCCTAACACTGTAGGACAGTGCCTACGTCACTCACCTCACTTCATCTTACTACGTAGGCATTTTGTCAGGTCATATCATCCTCAGAAAGGTTGGACAGTATTTGGAAAGCCACCACATTCATGTAGAACATTTAAAACAATAGACTGTACTGAAGCTATCTTATTACTTGTTAATCTCTTATTGTGCCTAATTTAGAAGTTAAACTTTATCATATAGGAAAACACAGCATACAGAGGATACTGTTTGTGGTTTTAGGCATCTACTGGGGGTCCTGAAACCTATCCCTTATGAATAAGGTGGGGGCCACTGTATCTTAAAATAGGCTTTCAATGAAATTACTTAAAACATAGGAGTTTTGGGGTTTTTTGTTTTGTTTTGTTTTTTGGTCATGACCTTTGTTTATTAAATAGGAAAGACCTACCTAACAGTTAAATCAGTGCTTATTCGCTGTAGTTGCCTCGAGATGTAGTGTCTGTAGCATGTTTCTGGAGCTAAACTGTAGCTCTGTATAGTGTGTGTGTGTGTGTGTGTGTGTAAAAAATAGCAGTAGTCTGAGTCACATGATAAACCCAAGGCAATGACTTAAGTGATGGAGCAGGGTTACAGGGTGGGGTCAAGGAGAGAGAATTTGAAGATAAAGGGGAATATGATTTGAAAACTCAGATTCAGCATACTGCTTTGTATAGTAAACACCAAGGAAAATAATGATTAAAGTCAGTCTTACCCGGTAGGGATACCACTAGAGAAGGAAAAGCATTTGAGCACATAGTTCGGGGCAAGTAAAAAGGACGATGAACCTTAAATAAGGGATTAAGAAAGCTTAAAATTTTAACTTAGTTTTCTTCAAGATGTACCATTAGTCTTTTAGAACTACAGGACTGCCTCTTGAACAGAGTGCCAAGTGTCTGTGTGAATTCACTGTTCCTAACCAATTTAGAAAGTAGTTAAAATGATTTGGAGAGTATCCTTTGTTAAACAAGAGCTTTTTCAGTGTATTTTTTGCTACTTACTGGGGCATCTGCTATATTCTCTACTTAATGTTATATTCTTTTATTTTTCAGTATTTTCATAAAGTTGCTGGCCAGCTTTTACCTCTTGCATATAATCTGTTGAAGAGGAATCTCTTTGCAGAAATTATTGAAGATCATTTGGCAAACAGAAGTAAAGAAAACATAGACCAACTTTCAGCATGAATGAGTTGGTTTTCTTTCGGTGTATATTTTAAAGCGTTAGTATTAAACTTGTGATTTTTGTTTTTAAGGAATACAGAAAATAAATTGATGGAAATATTTACTAAAAACTTTTATAAAGCTCTTCTAGCCCTTTTCTTTCATGTGCAGATCAATGGCAGTCAGTCATCTAAATGGTGATGCCCTATTCACATCTGAAAAACAACCAAAGTCCTCCTCTGACTTGTCACAGGAAGTCACAGTCTACTGCCTATGGATACCAGACCTCTCATCAGGGAGTCCTGTTTCAATACTGAACATATGGACAACTAAAAATTTATTCCTCAGACTTGAATTAATAATAGCTATAGCTTTAGGACTGGATTTACGGGCGGTGGGGAGGGGATAAGGGGAAGTAAACTTGGTAAGTGCCTGACCCCAGAGGTACCAAAGCTGCATTTTAACAGTATCTCCAGGGGATATTTATGTCGTCTGGGTACCTATTAGGTATATTCTTTAAAACAGTTCTTTGACTCACAGTATTTACTAATCTATGTAGTACAGAATATTGATACACAGTATAGTATACCAACCAGTATACTATTAATTTAGATTTTAAAGTTTACTACTGCATATTATATCATTGGATTTCTAGTACAGATCTGTGATTACAGCTGTGTTTTACCAGATTCATACCCTCCTCAAACCTGACAAAATGTCCTTCACCCTAAAAATAAGAGCACAGGGGCACCTGGGTGGCTCAGTGGGTTAAAGCCTCTGCCTTCGGCTCAGGTCATGATCCCAGAGTCCTGGGATCATGGGCTCTCTGCTCAGCAAGGAGCCTGCTTCCCCTCCTCTCTCTGCCTGCCTCTCTGCCTACTTGTGAACTCTGTCAAATAAATAAATAAAAATATTTATAAAAAAAATAAGAGCACAAACCACGAAATATAAAATAGCCAACTCTGCGGATTGGGCTGAAGAGCATATAAGCTTTTTCCCCTTTGTAAGAAGTTCAAGGTAAAAAAAAGCCCTTAGGTCATCTTGTAAGGGTTTTTTTTTGCAGAAGATTGACTTGACTTAACCAAAGAACTTTTATTGAATTGTCAGTCTCCAGAGTCACTTACCCTGTCAGCTGTCTCCTTAAGATAGTTTGAGATAACTTACTCTTTTGACATTAAAGTATGAGCAGTCTATGAGCAAACACTTCCAGCCAGGATTTTTAATACGAGCAGCTTGTCTCATCTCCCCAGTTAAGCTGCAAATTTTTAAAGAACACGTATTTTGTCAGTAAATGTCCCTCTCAGTAACATAAACCTTTGAGTATGTATTTATTTGTTCAACAAAATTACCCTATTCCAGGCTGCTCACTAAGTGCCAGATAAAATCGCACTTGCAAGATTTGGGAAACCATTGAGATGTGCTTAAGGTAAGAATTCTTGACTTCTCAGACAACAGAATGTCTTCTGAAGTTAAAAATCCCCTCTGCTACTACAGCCTCTAACTAGTATCTGTTCTCCTTCCCATGGTTCAGGCTACCTTTGTAGGACTTTAAGATGCTTTCTTCAAGAGAGATGTTTTATATAATAGTGTAGCCAAACTAAACTGAAAACACCCTTGTACCTTCCCTTTCATTACTGTACCAGAACTTTCATAGTTCTGATGTGAGGTCTCAAGTGGTTTTAAGGAACTGCCACATTTGAGTGCATAAGCAGCTGCAGGGCCTAGCCCCATCTGAATGAAGCTGTAAGATGACAGGAACATTGGCTCACACATACGTTGATTAGAAAAGCTGACCAAATCATACTGGGTCTTAACTAATTGAACATTTTAGAAGCTCCTGAGCTTTTTTCCTCAGACTTCCTTAGTTTCTAAGATACTTAATACTGGGGGCAGTATTCAGAAATAGTTAACATAGATTTTTAAAATACTGACTATTCGAATAAATTCAGCTATCTTATACGAAACCAATATGCTTGGCTAGAAATGTTAGCCATTTAATTCTGCCATTCCTTGATCCAATAATTTCAAATGTAGTTTGTAGCTTTTTAAAAAATATGCCTTTTTGTGATCAGTAATATGGATTGTAATAGGATTTCTTACCAAGGAACAAAGTAAAGTGAAGGGGGACAGCTTTTCATCCACTCCTTATACAAACCTAAGATGAATGTATATTTTCAGAAAGCTAGGCATCATGTAACAGCCAAGACTGCACTGGATACCAATGCCATATGGCTCTTATAATCTCGATACTATAGTTGTGGATTTCCAGTCTCAAACTCCCAAGTTGTGTCAGGGCTGCAAACAGGTTTCAGGAGGTACTGACCTTCCAACTACTGAAATGTTTCATTAAAGAGGAAGATCCTTAGGTAATACCAAACTTTCTTTTTTCCCCTCACTGAAGCACAGTCTGCTGAAAACCAGTTTGCTGAATATTTTTATCTACCTGGAATGTGGCCATCCAATGGCTCTAGTCACTTCCACACGCCACCTGTCTACTTCTGTTCACAGAACACATTCTAGGTGCCTACACTCAGAAGTGAAGTACCTTAACCCGGTAAGAATTTAACAGAATCATACTCAGATTTAGCTGAGCTCATTCCTGGACCTTGATAAGAGTTTCTGTATGACCTCTTAAACACTTACCTAGAAAGATACACCCAAGAAAAAAAGGAAAGCTATAAAACTTAATCCAAGAGAGTGCTACAAACTACCTCGCCACAATGACAGACACTATCTACACAGATGATCCTTCTGAGACCTTAAACCTCACAGTTTTTTCAGTATCTAGACCAGGGTGAACAAACTAGGGCTGAGGGCCAGATCTGGCCCACTCCTCGTTTTTGTAGATTAAGATTTTACGGAGGAGCAGCCACACCCATTCGTGTGCGTATTATGTGTGCCTAGAGCTTGGCAGAGCAGTTGCAGTAGATTGTTACGGCCCCAAAGCCTAAAAGATGTACTATCTGGCACTCCACAGGAGAAATTTGCTGACCCCTGATCTAGATGGTCCCCCTCATTAGCCATCAACTCCAAAGTCACACCCTAGACCCTTGTCAGCCCAATAATGCAAAACTAATCTGCTTCAAGCATCCTACTGTCCAAAATATCACCCATCTTTTCCTCTCTTCCTCTAGTCCCCACCATAGCCTACACCAATTCACTGATCTAATAGCCTTTTGCACTATTCTTCACTCACTCGGCATTCTTGCTTCCCTCTTCACCCACCCTTATATTCCACTCTCCATCCTTATAATCACTCCCCGGCATCTACTCCACTGCCCCTCTCTCTATTAGTTGTACTTACCTTAGAACCTTAAGCCTAATAAAAAGCTGCCTACTCCTGCTTCTGCTCGGTATCAGGTGGCTGGGGAAAAAAATAATAACCATGATATCTGGTCTTGTTTTAACCTCAGGTTGTCATACTACTGCCCATTAATCCTACTACTTCCACATCTTTCCTCAAACATGCAACAATACCTCCCAGCCCTCAGTTTATTTCACTAGGAAAAAACAAGCAAAGTAACTTCCACAAGATCTCACCCCACACTACCAACTACCCAATTTCTCTGCCTCTTCCACATTGGTATGACTGTTGCTTAATGTCCCACTGTGTGCCCAAGATGCCATCCCCTCTCCCCTCTCTTCAAATCAATTTTCCCTCTCAAATATTCCTACCAATAACAAAAGCTGTAATATCCTACATCCTAAAACAAAACACTATCTTTCACACATCCAGTTTCCAGAAAACTCAGCAAGAGTTGAAATAGCTGCTTTTTGGGGATGCCTGGGTGACTCAGTTGCTTAAGCATCTGCCTTTGGCTTAGGTCATGATCCTAGGGTTCTGTGACAGGGCTCCCTGCTCAGCAGAAAGTCTGCTTCTCCCTCTCTCCCCACACCTGCTCATGTTCTCAAATAAATAAAATCCTAAAAAAAAAAAAAATCCTAAAAAAAATAAAAAAAAATTGCTGCCTTCAGTTCCTTTCATCAATTTCTGTCAAACACACTCCAATCAGACTTTTGCCCAATCTCGCTGAACCAGCCTTGGTCAAAGTTATCCATTATCTCCCACTAGGCAATTTTCAGTCCCCCTTTACTTCACTGGATCAGCAACATCTGAAAAGTTGATCTCCTTGAAACTTACTCATTTACCTTAGGGGACCACCTTTCTCGTAAAGGCACCAGTATTCCCCCTACCTCACTGGTGGCTCCCTCTTCGCCAGCCCCTCATCACCTCAAATCTAAGTATACTTGTATGTCAACGCTCCCGCCTTCCCTGACCACTTAATCCCATGGTGATCCCCTCCTGGCTCAGGATGATACCTCCCAGATGTTTCAGGTCTCTTAGGCTGGACCTTCCTCCTGAACCTGAGTCTCTATGTATTCGATTGCCTAATTGACAGCCCCACTTTGAAGCCAAGAAGTCATTTTAAATTTAATGTCTAAAACCAAAATTCCTCTGTACACAACCTCAAATCTAGTCTTCCTGAAGTTATTCCCAATTCAGTCAGTGGCCATTGGAAACCTCCTTTACTCTTCTTGTACCACTCCACATTCGATCCATTAGCAAATCCTGTCTATGTAACCTCCAAAACGTCTAGAGTCCAGCCACTTGAACCACCTCCACCAGCCCCAGGAAAGTTCGAGCCTCTATCATATTTTACCTTGATTATTCCAAGAGCCTTCTAATTGCATCTCCCTCCTTCCACCCCTACCCCATTATAGTCTATCCCCAACAAAGCAGCCAGAGACCACGTTAAGTCAGATCATGTCACTTTTCTGCCCCACTGGCTTCCCATTTTATTCAGAATGAAAGTCAAACGACTATATCTCTAACTTCTTTCCTCCTCTTACACCCTACTCCCCACTCCAGCCACAGTGACCTATTTGGTATTCTTTCTGTCAGGTATATCCTACCTCAGGATGTTTGCACATACTATTTCCTCTTCTCAGAACATTCTCCTCACAGATACCTGTATCATTCCCTTACTTTTTTTAAAAATTCTGTTCAAATGTCACCTTATTGCTGAGGCCCTTTTTCATCACCCTCTACAAAAATCCCCATTACTGACTTCTCTCCATTAGAATGGGAATTTTTTCCTGACTTATGTATGCCTATAACTGTGTGGCACACAGGAATAAGAAAAAAAATATGCTGAACTAATTTGTGATACATATCATCATCTGACATACCATGTATGTCTCTGTCCCTACTAGAATGTAAGCTTCAGGAACACAGCACAGTGCCTATCACACTGTAAGTATTCAATAAAAGCTAAGTGAATGATCAAATGAAATGAATGATTTAAAAAAAAATCTATTCCAGACTTTTTTAGTCCAATAGCTTTACGTTTTTAGTCCAAATAGCTTTACTTTTATGAGTTTAGTATTAGACTACTGAAATCTTTTAAGAATTCAAATGTTACCACCTTCTTTTAGGCAGTTCTATTAGCAAATGTACAAAGGAATTTTTTTTTTAAGATTTTACTTATTTATTTGAGAGACAGAGATCACAAGTAGGCAGAGGCAGGCAGAGAGAAAGGGGGAAGCAGGCTCCCTGCTGAGCAGAGAGTCCTATGCGGGGCTCAATCCCAGGACCCTGGGATCATGACCTGAGCCAAAGGCAGAGGCTTTAACCCACTGAGACACCCAGGCGCCCCTACAAAGTAATATTTTAAGAAACATGTAGGAGCGCCTGGGTGGCACAGTCGGTTAAGCGTCTGTGTTTCGGCGTAGGCTGTAATCTCAGGGTCATGAGATTGAGCCCCAGTTAGACTCCACACTCAGTTCAGAGTCTACTTGAGATTCTCTCTCCCTCTCCCACTGTTCCTCCCACTCTCTAAAATAAATACATCTTTAAAAAAAAATCATGTAAATCATTTACATTTTTAAATTTAAAATTAAATTAATAAAATTTAATTTAAATTACAGTTTTAAATTCATGCCAACAACATAATTTTTCTTTTTTGAAAGTAAACTGGCGTGAAATCTTTCTGTAAACCTGGAGGTTGCACTGACAAGCAGAGACTCTCTACTATTGCTGGTAGTGTTTATATCCTGCTGCTTGATCCAGCATCTATTCCTTTGTCGTCTCCTTGTCTGTCTTTGTAACCTGAGAGAAGCATTCTATTTGTCACCCCTTTGAGGCTGCATGTGCCAGGCATATTGGCCTGCACTGCATAGAGCAGCAGCAGAAGTGGGAGGATATTACAGATATAATTAAAGGCCAAACCACACATTGTCATACAGATTTTAATAGATTTTCTGATTAACTCATCACAGTAATCATTTTTACTGTAATGATATGCAGCTTTACTACACTAGTATAAATAAAAACAGATAAATACAGCTCTAGGCAACATCACAGATTAACAAACTAAGCATTCTTCATGAACCAAAACTGAAAACAATTATTAATTAGAGATGCTGACACCCTTGCCCATTCTCATCATACCTTCTCAAAAAGGGTACTCCAATAAGGCGCTCCACTTATTATATTGGTCAATTAGTTTGCCAATTAGCCAGGCACATATATTTCATGGTCTCCACTATTTCATCATTTGGTTGAAAAGCAGACACACCTCAACATATCAAAAAGAAAAGTGGAACAGGTAGTATTACTAAAGAAAACCACTGAATGCATTAGAAATACAACACTCTTCCTGTATTTTAGCAGTAAGACATATCAAGGGATAGAAACATACCAGGAAGAAAATTAGTATCTACCTTGAATATCCACCCTGAAATGTCAGTCTGTGAAGCAGGATGAGCAATGGGACAAGGACATGAAATAAAAAAGGAAACATGGAGAATTAAATCCATGTGACGTTAATGTTACAAAGCTATCTGCAAAGAAGCTGGTTTCTCCTTTGAACACTCAAGACAAACAAGCCATTCAGTAGCCAATGCTGGGGAGTTCACACTGCAGAGACACTCAGGACAAGATGAAGATAAGATATATAGAAGTATCATTTAGAAAAGATTGCACTCCAGATGGCCAAATGAACTTTGAAGGGGTAATTAAGAAAGCTTGAAGTCTGCCAAAGGGGTGGGGGTAGTAAACTCAGACAAAATACTGATTTCAGGCAGATAGCAAAATGAGAAATGTTTCACAAAATACCTAAAATGTTGTTCAACTTTCAACTGTCATTCTAATATGGCTTCATGATCTAATAAAGCTTTAAGATCTTACAGATATATTATTTTTAAAAACTAGGAAGTGAAGAATCACTTCCAAAATGTAAAAACAGCTCATTGCCGGTTACGTTTCAGAAAATGTCTGTCTGCAAAACTCATTTATTACCAAATTGGTAATTCATTCATTACCAAGAATGTATAAGCCCAGATTATTTAGGCCAGTCCTTCAAGTAAACTGCTTTTGCTGATAGTGAATTAAGACCATGATTAAGACAGACATTTCCAAAAACAAAAATTCCAAACACACCCCAGTACATTTTCAACGCATCCTGCAAAAATGTGCACTGTGGATACTCAAAACATTAACTGAACACTTACGGGTGTGATGTACCCCAAGATTCAAAGGTTATGTTCAGATTAAAATTTTAACTGCTACCTTTGCAACTGATGTTTTCAGTTGATGTTTTTTTTTTTAAGTTAACATTATTTAACTTTTGGTTTTAATCTGCAAAGTGATTTCTCATGTTTTAAGTTTCTAGTTAATGAGTCAAAACGTACAGGTCAGAAGACATAATCCAGAGGATGGCAGTGAAAGATCAGAAAAAAGTTTATGTACACATCGGATCATAGACAAATAACCACAACCTCTTTTTAAACCCTTGTTCCCAGTGTAAACTTAGTTCATATCTCCATATTTGTAAATCTGAATTAGTCTATAAAAATCACATTAAAAAGGTAAAATTATTTAAGCGCGGTATTAACTGATCTGTATTTTATAAATTTTAATTCATAAAAATATAAATAAGAATGGTAAATTTTTAAGAAAAGAAATATACATTTAGTGCAAGTTATGAATTACATTTCTTCTTCAGTGTCAGCAATAAAATATCTTGAAGAAAGAAAAAAAATGACTGATCTAATTTCAAGAAAAAAAATTCCAGTGTTTAAACATGCAATTAATACCAGATACAGCTAAACAGAATACTTCCTTCTGTCAAAGCAGCAGCATTTTGTTTCCTTATGCTGAACAGTACTTGTGTATTATAGTAGTTTTAGAATAGAAAATTTGCATAAGACCAGGTTACATTATCCATAAAGTCTGAGAGGAAAAAAACAAAAAGAAAACTCTATCCTTACAAGTCACGTTCAGTGTTGTTGCTTCTGAACCACAATGCACACAAGCTGAGAGATTTTGTTCACGGTTCATTCAAGATTTTACCTGTTTGATTCGCCTTTGTTGTGGTGCATGTGATGGCTCCAAGCATTTGGTGATGGTACAAACTACATGGTTAATGGCACAAGAAACACTCCCTTCTTGTGATGAAACTTCGGTGAAATCACAGTACATCTCAATATGAGAAAGGACTGTTTCAAAAGGGCACACCAATTTAAAGAGGCTTTGTCACAGCTCAAGAGAGAAAGAAAAAAGAGAGCGAGAGAGGGAGAGAGAGAAAGGAAAGCTCTTCTGGAATGTAGAAAGATAATGCTTAACTATATAATTCATGAATTAAACAGAACAGTTTTGATACAAAAGGGCAAGACCTTGCAGTCTTATCGATGGCTCAATTCAAAGTAATCCCTCCCGAAACAGGGATGCGGATGTGTCTGTGTGACATCGGAGTAACAGGCCAGGTGCCCCGGGTGCTCCAAGGCAGCGGTGCCCCCTCCGCCAATGCTCCAGCCCGCAGTCCCGGGCACATCCTCAGCCGAATGCATCCAGCGCAGAACAGGAGATGATTTGCTGCTCTTGGTTAGACGGGGGAAATATCTCACTCACTTCCTTGTCGCTCCTTTCCCTCCCCAAACGACTCCATTCCACCAGCAGTGTTTGCAAACCCTGTGGCAAAAGCCCGGCTTTTAGATTTCTTTCTTTTTTTAAAGGACAAAAAAAAGTAGATGACTCCCTCAGGTTAAAGAGTTGTGCTATTCAACAAATGAACTTCCTCTTCTGTTTCCTCTCTCTCTTCATCTATAGGATTCAGTTGAACATTATTGAAGCGGGGTCTTGGTTTGCCGTCTGGGCCATATGACGGAGGATATCTTTTTTTGTTATAATGCCAAGGAGGCGCCTGAAAGCAATAAACAGAAGATTGCTATTAAAATAAAAGGGAAGAGAAAAGAAAAGCTAACTCTATAGCTAAACCCTTTTTGTTGACAGGAAGAGAGCAAAGCAAGCACCGTAATTTTATATTTTCAAAAAGTATTTTACTGGTAAAGATAATTAAATTATCCAGCAACCATCCTTTGATATGAAAGTATCATGGTCACTAACAGTACAATGTCCTTTCCACCAAGACTCTGAGGACTGAATGCCTCATTGAAATAGAGGTACTTTGATTCATGTATGCCAACAAAAAAAGTAAAAAAAAAGGGGGGGGAGGATGTGTGAACAAGAAATAATACTGATCCCATTTGAGAAGGAAAATTCATTGCCATGACACCAAGAAAGCAGTAATATGTCTGATGACCAAATCTCCTCAATATTCCATTTTTTTAAAACCAAACTTAACCAACTTTAAAAAAATAACTTAAGGATTGCCCAGTTGTATGCAGAATCTTCATGAAAGCACATACAATTGAGATAAAATGGTCAACAAAGAACTCTAATCCCAAACTTCAGAGCCCCAAGAATAAATCTAGAAAACAACCCAAGTTTCTAGTACACTCATCAATGTTTTCCTCTTTTGATTTTGGCCGAAAAAATTAAGATACAGTGCTTTTATGAAAGTCTTGGTTGTTAATGCTTACAGTAAAAGAGAGGTGAAAAATCAAGAAGCAATCCTAAAAGATTATTATAGATGAAGCAGAAAGCAAAATGAATGAGTAGCTACTTATTATTCTGGTTAGTAGTTTTTTTAAAAAGGATGCATGAAACACTTGTGAAATATTAGCATACAACAGGAATACATAATCAGTTGTGTACTTAAGCAAACTGGGACAGGTTTTATATAGGTATGACAATTGCAGGGCAAAATAATTTCAGGCATTAATTGCTAAAGCCAGACAATTTTTAGGTTATAAGGTAAGGTAATTCAAAATTTTTCTTTAGTCATGAAACCACTAGGACATAAAGCCAGTTAAAACAAATGCATCTGACCCCAAAAGCTGCTCACAGCATTCTGGAAACATCATACAAAAGGGGCACACACATAATCTAGGTACAGTTCACTAATGAAACAGCAGGACACACATTCTTGACTGTGAAGGTATGCAAGGTGTAGCAGAAAAGGAACTATTGCTATGATCACAAATATATACAACATTACGCGCTAGTGTGCCCATAAAAAAATCTGTTTAACATTCGGCAATTCTAACATTGCTAAGCTCA
The DNA here is from genome assembly GCA_004024625.1 of Mellivora capensis. Classification (NCBI taxonomy): domain Eukaryota; kingdom Metazoa; phylum Chordata; class Mammalia; order Carnivora; family Mustelidae; genus Mellivora; species Mellivora capensis. Next base: position 38,968 of record PISX010002985.1, on the reverse strand, counting down.
GTTAAAATCATTTGTGAGCTTAGATTTACCACAAGACTACCACAAGAACAGGAAACATAAAAAAGGAAGAGGGTTTTTTGGGGGGCGGGCGCAGACATTTTTAACCAGTCAAGCACCTTCTGAGATGGGTGTATCCACTAAGGTAGACAGACTTATGTTTACTTTAAGAACGTCCAATAATATTTACTCACTTAACTAACAAATTGTTTACAGTTCTTAAATTGCAACCAATGATTTTGATGAGAAACATTAACTTCTGCTAACTTCCTGTGAATGGAATCTTACAAATATCTAAATTTATCTTGCAGACATAGTTTATGAGATATAAATGTAATGGCAGCATGTAGGATCTTTTTATTCAGCAGATAATCTGGGACAGAAAGAACTGAACAGTTCACAAGTTTCATGCTTCCTGACTTCTAAGGTGTCTAATGAGGAGATCTGATATATCTAATCACCAAGGGTTCGACGTGCTGCTTTAGTTGCTCGAGATGTTCTAATATGTTCTTCTTTGTGATGATCCCCAAGACAATCCTGAAACAGATCATGTTATGCTAATAACTGTGTGAGAAATTAAATGAAAAGAGGTTCCAATCATAATGATAAAGAATGAGAAAAAATAAAAACATGAACCGTAAGAATGCTTTTAATGAACTTTAGAAAACTAAAAACAAAAATGATTTGAAATCCCAGGTCCCATTTGCATAACTTCTACTGAGTTTCATAAGAGACATGATACTATTTCTAAATACTGGTGAGTTGTTTTCCTTTTTAAATTAAAAATCAAAATCATAAAAGTTCGCAATGAAAAGGACTAAAAAGAAAAATGCAAAAGAAACAATATTAATACACAGCTATAAACCTCTAAAACTTAGCTTCATTTTCAGTGCTCCTTCATTAGGAGAAAGTATTTTTCTAATTTCTAAAATGTCGCAATGCTGCCACTATTATTTGGATCTACCTCAGCAGTGTAAAGGTAGAAAGAAGGCTTAGCCTCAATTGCCTATGAGGAGATTTGAGAAATCCCGTGGGTTTTACGACTATTTGGGATTAAAACGAAAGGCAGTGTGCACTTAAATAAATAATGCCAACTAATACACACATCTCCTAGTTTTTAGGACCTACTGAAAGCTACTCCTTAAAATAAGCTAATAAGATATATTTATGAGTAGAGGTCAAAATGACTTTTACATTATGCATTTTTTTCTAAATGATTACTTCTCACTTAACCTATCACTATTATAATATCAAGCAAAATGAAGGACATAAATTCTCACGAGGATACTTGAAAATAATCAGATTTATTAGAACAAAATCCTGGTTACTGGTTTTATAATGGAAGACTTCAACTACAATATATAGCAACAAAAATAATCAATGTCAAAGACTTTAAAAAGCCTTAATCTTCAATTCTGGAAGGCCATCAAGAATGCCCTTCAGGGTATTAGACATTTCCTTGGTGATCTAGTTAAGTCAACTTTACTATTCAACTGCCTTTGAACATTCGGACTTCTTAAAGAATGTCACCAGGGGACTTCACTCAAAGAGTAGTCAAGGCCTACAGATACGTCAGTTATAAAACAGTTATTAAGGATGATGCCTGGGTGTGGGGGGTAGGAAAGCAGAGAGGGCAGGCATTGGGAAAGGCAGAAACCGGTTCTCTGCTAATGTTTTCTCATTATTTAAAATAATGTACTGATCCTTAAGAACAAGATAAATTGAAAAGTTGTCAGAGGATACGAACAAGTTCTTCCTCCAAAAAGGCTCAGAAAATGCACTTGTGAAAGAAAAAATGCATACATAACCTAAGTACTTAATCACTCAATGGATGTTCTTCTCAGTGTGACAGAAACAATAAAAAAACCATCAACTCACTTTAATTTATAGTTGGGAGTCAGGAAATGTGAAAAACCTTGACAAATAATTCCAGTTTAATTCTTACTCATTCTTTTCTTTCCAATTATATACTTCAGTTAGTATATTAGTAAGCTCTGCCAAATCATAAGGTACAAAATGAAGAGAGTTACAAATTGATTAAGAACAAAGTGGCAAATTTGGAGATTTATAAAGTAATCTCTATATTATAAAGTAATGATCCTATAAAAAGGAGGAAATAATGTACTTCCTCTCTAGTGGAGAAAAGTGATTTGAGAAAAATAAGGCCAAGTTCAGTGCTTTATTAATTGCAGGAAATACAAAGAAAATCAATGCAAAATGTAACTTATATAAAGAATCTGCTGTTTCCTTGGGTGACTAACAAACAATGATTTAAGAGTTAACAGAGCACGACCCAACATCTTTCCAAAATATGTTCCGAAAACACCAGTCCCAAGAGTTCTTCTGTCCTCTTTCCTCCATCAAAAAAAAATTAAAAATAAAAATAAAATAAAAGGCTGCATGTTCAAACAAGTTTGGAAAACTATGTTTCCTATCGGCCCTGCAACTCAAATAGTATCAACATTTTATAAGTTTTGAGACATTCCACAACAGAGAAACCTCAACTGTATTTAACCCAATACTTTCCAAACTTTCATGATCACAAAACTCTTTTTGAGTAATGCCTATTAAATTCCTGATGAAAAGATTTTGGAACACCTGGGTGGCTCAGGCGGTTAAACATCTGACTTCTGCTCAGGTCATCATCTCAGGTTCCTGGGATCCAGCCCACATCAGACTCCCTGCTCAGTGGGGAAATTGCTTCTCCCTCTCCCTCTGCTGCTCCCCCTGCTTATGTGCTCTCTGACAAATTAATAAATAAAATCTTTTTTTAAAAAAAGGACTAAAAAGATTTTGAGAAATTTTGCTAATTAAAATATAAAACATGGAAAATCTACAACTGACATCTTTAAAATTTACAGACACACTTCTCCCTCATCTCCCCCTTCTCATTTTCTCCTTGCACCTAACAGTCTGGACTTGTTGTGTCTCTTCCCCCAGACAGTTATTTTCCACCTCTAAGGACCCACTATGAACTAGAAGATGCTGACAGCTATCCAGAATTTCACACTCTCCACTAAAAACTATTAGAAATAGCTTATTTTCTAACTTCCAAGCCATTTAACTTCAAGAAAGAATCAAAACACTCTACTTCCTTACATACTTCCAAGAAAATAAAGACCCAAGAGCTACCATCACAAATGATCTCTTTTCTTTCTTTCTATATATACCAATTTATTTTCCTCGAAGGACAGAAATAAGAAAAATTTAATAATCAAGGCAATTAAACATATTCCTTTAGAAAAAGCTACCCCCTACCACAAGCTTTCTTATAAACAGGCAGTATGAGGTAAGATTGTAATCAGCTATCCTCCTCTTCTCCCACATTTTGTTATTTTTACACTTTCTAAAAAAATATTTTCTTTTAAAAAAATAAAAAATATTCTCCTTTCTATTATCTGTGCTGTTGAAAATCTGGAAATTTATCAGCAAAGTGAAATACAGTAATTGACCCATACAGGTTTGTGATCAGAGGTAATCATAACTAGAGAGTCATATATTTATATTTGTTAGCACACAAAAGGGCAAACCATGCCAGACACAGAGAATAACTCAAAGCAAGTAAAAATTATAACAACTCAGTTTAGCTTCTAACTGAGCCATTTATAATTAAAAGGGCCCTAAAACCCACATAACTTCATAAAAAGTTACTCCATTTAATATGTACTCACTAAGTTTTCAAACAATGAAGTTTGGAAACTATTATTTTTCTACTTAAACAGCATTAAAAGAAAATTGGTTTTTTTTTAATTACATGTATCTCTTTACCAATTAGTATCTATGATATTTAATAATTCCAAACTTCCTGGCTTTCATCAAGGATTTTATACCTTTAATAATTTATTTCACATTATTTAGAGTTACTCTAATTGGTTAGCACAGTGAAAACACTAAACATGGATCTAATTCTCTATATTTCTATTCTTAACCCAATATGGCACAATATATTGTTCAAGAAAATGGTAGAAGTTTAAGGAATCACAAAAAAAGAAGATATATTCTGTAAGTCAGAAACAGTGTAAAAACAGTAGCAAGAGATTGGGCTCTAAAACTGGAAAGACACTTGATTCTCAGATCGATGACTTAGTAACCACATGACTAGGCATGTTTATTAAACCCCTCCGAGCTTCAATTATTACACCTGTCAAGTAGGGATGCTAACACCTACTCTGCAAAGGTACTACAAAGTTAACTGAGAAACCTGAAGAAGGTACTCAATAAACAAATTTCCTTCCCTTTTTTTTTCTTTTTTCCTCCTTTCTTTAGACAGGGGTCATGTGTTTCGTTACTCACATGTCTTGAACAAAATGCTTTTTTTAAAAAACCCACTGTGATTCTCCAAGTGTTGAGCATTTCAACCAGCTTCAGGCAGGGCAGGGCTAAACCATTTAATTTATGCACAATCAAGAATACCCTTTGTTTCTCATTTTCAGCCTGTCTTCAGCCTTCAGATAGAACAATGTTCTTCAGTATTTCAAGGAGGAACAGCAGTATAATGGACATCAAGGGGACTAGAGAATGGGTGGGGAATCCGATCCCAGGGGCAGAGACAGAGGGGAGCAGAGGCAATGAAGCAGGAGTACAGCTGCTGAGGCATACGGTGTATCACATCTCCACTTTGTCCCTGGGACATCTGCCAAACAAAACTTTTCTATAGTCCTATCCTAGAGAAACACTGGTATTCATGTGTGAAGGACAGAAAAATAAATTAATCAACTTATACATTTTAAATATATGAGTTTTGTCATAAGGAGTTTATATGAAAGATTTGTGGATGGAAAAGGTAGAAAAGGGGAAACAAAAAGCATTTGCTAAAGGAGGATTTTAGCTAACTTACAAATTTCATTTAATTATACGTGGTTAAAAAAAATGCCTGAAATAGTAAATGGCAAAAATATCTAGAAAGTTATTATTGAACTAGAAAGTTAAATTCAAAGAATGAAATACGTACAAAAAGAAAACATGGGTTTTTTTCTCTGCTCCACAGAGATTAGGTCCACTCTTCCTTTTTGCCACCTCTGAAGTGTTCCCGACAAATGCTACTTTACATTTTGGTAAAGATCTGCCAGTTGACATTTTTTATTCTTGGTGAGTGCCACTCTGATCAATACTGATCCTGTATGTATCACCACACTAAAAAGACAGATTTTCCCACTTGGAAGCTGATTTAAACTTTCCCCTAAGAACTGAATATGAATTCCACTAAAAAGTGTCATAAATTCTGAGAAGCAAACTGATTTCTTTCACCAGACTTACCCATTGTGAGTTACAAGGCACTGCCTCAGGCCCAGCTTTCGGAAAATATCCACCACAATCTCCATCGGGGTGTGATCGGTCACGGTGAAAGGGCTCATGTCAAGGATGCTCCGAAGCTTCAGGGGCCGAGGGCTTTCCGCTGGAAGAGACGGAGTGTGCTGTGCAAAACACACGCGGGAACTGCCCACAATGCCTTCTTGTTTCTTCCTGGCACTTTCTGAAGAGACAGAGAGAAGACCCAACGTTAATTTGTGTTAAGGGGAATCTGTTTACTTGGAGACTTGAAAAAATAAAATGTTTCCCATGACTTCTGGTCCCTTCATTTTTTTTCCTACCTTCATAACCAAGAAAGGAATCAAGTGAAAACTGATACAGTAATTTCTTATATTGGACAGGATTAGAATACACCAAGAACAAATCATCTTCATGTAAGTAAAATATTTATGATCTATCAATTTTCTTTTCTGGGGCTGAAGCTATTTCCTAACTCTGAAGGACAAGGCAGCAGGTGTGAAATATGGTTTTTGAAAACCTGCACAAATTAGAGCATGGTTTGTTATAGGAATCCATCATCAAATGACAGCAGCCCAGGCTAAATGTCACTTATCCTAGAGGTGGGACTACAGACAGTTTCGTTCCTGATTTGACTATGTTGTATATACTCCACCCCTGTGAATTAGCTAGTTCTTTCTCTAATGTTAAAGTTCAATTTTCTAAGTGAGTCATGAGCATTAACAGGTGGGTTGAAACTACTACTATGCACATGATGGACACAGACTTATTTTTCAAGTTTTGTTTGTAAAGTCTCTGTTAAGTTCCCCTCTCGGTGTGCTCTGCTTCAAGTGCTTCTCTTTGCTGCCAACTTCCACTCCGACCTTTGACAGTGCTAGACAAGAAGCGGTAAAGATGCAAAAAACTGCAGAACAGAGAACACAGGAGGAGAAAGGAAACCCATGAAATGGAGAGAATACAAAAATAAATAGCTCTATGTTTGTATTTTGAGTTTGTATGTATTCAAAACTGTTCAGAAATCTTTTTTTCCTATATTGAACATATTTTAAACATGAATTTTGTTACAAAAATATTCAAGCCAGAATAACAAGCATCAGTCCTAGACGGAGCAGAGAAACATATGCAGCTTATAAACAAACACTGCAGTTCTTTTTGCTCCTCCTGACCTCTAAAGCCTTATTTAACTTGTGCTGGAACACATTCAGGTAGGAAGGCACTAAGTGAAGCTCTAATTACTACTTACTAAACCACTTCAAAAGCATGATAAAGGCACAGAAAAGAAGAAAGCCCACTGACAAGTGATATAAGTGATTCTTTTAAGATATTGCTTGGGGCGCCTAGGTTGCTTAGTGGGTTAAAGCCCCTGTCTTCGGCTCAGGTCATGATCCCAGGGTCCTGGGATTGAGCCCCGCATCGGGCTCTCTGCTCAGCAGGGAGCCTGCTTCCCCACCTCTCTCTCTGCCTGCCTCTCTGCCTACCTGTGATCTCTGTCAAATAAATAAAATCTTAAAAAAAAAAAAAAGATGTTCCTTAAGTTTTCTTAACTCACAGAAGCATTTGGCTAATGACCTATGAATGGTGGAGTATAAATACTGTTAGCAGGACAGATGCTGAGTTAAAACTAACCCTACTCATCAAACTTACTTTAAAATAAATATTATACCATCAATGAAAATATGCTGAGATTATCTCAATAAACATTTAATGATAGAAGTTTCAGAAAATTTTAGAAAAAGTTATTAACCTTCTTTATTTGCTTATTGTAATCTTCCTTTGATATACAAGGGACAAGGCTAGTGAACACACAGCCTGACTTAAATTTGTCCTCTATATGAATACAGTAACTATTTTAACAGGCATCATTTACTGAGTACTTACAAAGTGCCCAGGACATCTGCTAGGATTGTTTTGCTTTGTTTGATAAAAAATAATGCCATTCAAAGGCTTTTATTCAAAGGCTTTTAAAGCAGAAAATATCATAACAGTTTTCATTTTCTGATAAGATTCAGGCATTTTTTTTTAAAGTACGCATGCAAAATAGAGTTACACTTCCAGGGGAATGGAAATGGTTCTTTTCTAACATAATGTTAAACATAAAATGTCTGAACGTGATCACCTTTCTCCCCCTAAAGTCTTATGTTTTATTATTCCTGTTCATGCTAATACACTCTCAAGGGCTTAACTTCTCACAACTTATCAAAAAAGAAAGATACACAGGCTGTCCCCTTCATTTTTGACTATGTAAAACCTGGTAGTGACAGACTGCAAAAGCATTCCCCATGGATCTAGAAGTCTTTCATCACTTGTAGTTATCTTAGAAAGCAAAAAAATCTCTAAATCTGTAAAATGGTATTTCAACTAACCAAGCAGTTATAAAGTTTACTTTAGCTACTACAAGAAGATAAACAAAAGACAAGTCCACTTACTGGCAATGCATATTATTTTATAAACTCATTTTAAGGTTTCTAAATGTTGCTATGGAAAGGGAAACCTTTAACAAATTAGCTCTCCTCAGTATGCAAACTAAAGCTTTATTCGGAACAAAAAATCTTGAGGGGATAGGAGAAAAGTACAAATAGGGGAGCAGCCTGTCACTGTGCCATGTACCTTCCTATTGTGTTCAATATGTAAATGATATTTAGGTTTTCATATACTAAGAGTCCCCCTGTAAAACTTATGGGTATTACATAAATAGAAATAAACAAGTGTACTTTTTATACCTTAAGTTGGAAAATAGGAAAGACGATTCAATTCACATTGTGTTAAATATGCTTCATTTTATTTATCTATTTTTTATTTTTTAATCTTTTTTTTTTATTATTTGTCAGAGAGAGAAGGAGAGAGGGCGAGTGAGCACAGGAAGACAGAGAGGCAGGCAGAGGCAGAGGGAGAAGCAGGCTCCCCGCCGAGCAAGGAGCCCGATGTGGGACTCGATCCCAGGACGCTGGGATCATGACCTGAGCCGAAGGCAGCCGCTCAACCAACTGAGCCACCCAGGCGTCCCAATATGCTTCATTTTAAACAAATGTATAAAACATTCAGCCTCACTTTTAATCTTGACATAAAAATGCAGGAAGAAACGTCTCTCCGTTTGAACTAAACTTTAACTTAGTAAACTGTCATTCACTGCTGGTGGGAGTACAGGGTATAATCACTACCTGGTATGATGTGAAAATATCTTACAACATTACAAATGCACCTACTCTCTGATCCAATAATCACTTCCAGTGGAGTTTGGGTCACCTGGGTGGCTCAGTGGGTTAAAGCCTCTGCTTTCGGCTCGGGTCATGATCCCAGGGTCCTAGGATCGAGCCCCGCGTCGGGCTCTCTGCTCCGCGGAGAGCCTGCTTCCTCCTCTCTCTCCCTGCCTACCTCTCTTGCCTACTTGTGATCTCTGTCTGTCAAATAAATAAATAAAATCTTAAAATAAATAAATAAATAAAATAAAATCTGGAGTTTTCCCATCCCTGGATATGGCATACAGTTTACCTGTTACTCAAACATTTTTTTGTCTTTCATAAAATATTTTATATAAACACATATAATTACATATTTTATATATTACACATATATACAAAACCTCATGTACAGGCCTATTTTTCTCATTCAAAAATGTAAACTTTATAAAAATATATGTAGGTAAATATTTAAGGTGTGTCCTAAAAGTCATCATATGTGAAACATTTCTGATGACATGACTGGTTATTTCACATGTCTAAAGTATACCTGTTCCCTTAAAATGACATTATCTGCTATCACAATATTCTGTTTCAAGATAGTAATAAAACTGAAAAACATATCCACAGAATCAGCAGGATTATGAGTAATTCTTTTAACACTTTTTTCTTCTTTAAAAAACCCTTGTTTTCCTTTAAATTTCTAAGTAAATTCTAAATTCTGACCTTTTTCTTCTCCTTGGCTGGCTACCATTAAAACCTAAACAATATGAATCTATACAACAAAATTCTTCTCTGTGAGTCTGGCCACAATAACAGCTTAGAAGCTGAAACACTTAAACACAAGAGCCAAGTCTAACCATACGTATTGCCCACTCTCAGCAACTATTTTACTACCTACAGCAAAACTTGGAATGATAGGATTGCTAGTCTTTAAAAAACTCTTCCAAAGCTGTAGCCTTTTCCTTAACTAAAAAGAATATTCTCTGTAGGCATTTTTGTTTTATTTGATAGCTCTTATTTTTTTTTAAGATTTTTTATTTATTTGACAAAGAACACAAGTAGGCAGAGAGGCAGGCAGAGAGAGAGAGAGGAAGGGAAGCAGGCTCCCTGCTGAGCAGAGAGCCGATGCGGGGATCAATCCAGGACCCTGGGATCATGACCTGAGCCGAAGGCTGAGGCTTTAACCCACTGAGCCACCCAGGTGCCCCTTGATAGCTCTTATAAACAGAGCATTTCCATTCTGATTTGAGAAATACTCCGTCTTCCCTCTTCCAATGGCACAAGAATTTACAATCCTTTTGCAAATGGCCATGAAGAAAGTTGTAGAGGATGTGATCAGAGGACCAGATGCTTAACATTTTCGGCTCATGGTCCTCCACTGAAAATTCGGGAGTATGAAAAACACAGCTTGATGAAAATATCCTTTACCACCTTTGGGATTTGGGGGAAGAGTGGGAAAGGAATCAGGTTGTATAGAAAAGGCCTTATTAGCCTCCTCCTCAATACTTCAGGACTGTAAGATAAGGAGAAAAATAAATCTTGGAGGAACAAAACTTGTTTCCTCCTCATAAAAAGTTTAATATATCTCCAAGAAATAATATAATATAGCTAATGCCTTTCATCTATATTTGCAGGAATATCAGCTCAAAATACAATATGACTTATATATAATTTTCAACAGCACTTGACCAAAATAAAATCTCAATTTTTTTCACTTTCAAGCAGGTATTATATGTTAATATTGTAAACCTAAATCCAAAAGCTAAAAAAGGAAAACCTGTGAATCTGATATGAAACAGACTATGAAGATGAGATTTTCAATAACTTGCATTCAAATAAGCCAATATTAAATATAAGAATGTATTTAGTGGGATGCCCTGGCACTTGCTAAGGCCTTATCTTATACGCTATTATGAACAATATCAACTTCACAAGGTTTGTATCAGTGGAAAAAGAAAGACTCTGACTTCGATCTCTGACAACAATGCCATATCAAAAGATAAAACTACATTTAGTGGGGAGCCTGGGTTGCTCAGTCAGTTAAGTGTCTGCCTTTGGCTCAGGTCACGATCCCGGAGTCCTGGAATCCAGCCCCACACCGGGCTCCCTGTTAAGTGGGGAGCCTGCTTCTCCCTCTCCCTCTGAATGCCCCCTCATGCTTTTTCTAGCACACTCTATCTCAAATAAATAAAATCTTTAATAAATGAAAATATTTCTTTAAAAAGAACTGTACTGACATACTATTTTTATCTTCACTTCATTCATTGAGAATGTCTGTCTATTCCAATAAATATAAACTGATCAAAAAAACTGTACTTAGTGGGGAAACAATTCAGATGCATAATTCCTCTCCTAATGAACATAAGACTTTCAGGGACATAAATAAAATACACCTCTTGCCCCCACAAACCCAACCTGTTAAATATTACTGCTTTCCTTTTTTTGAGAAATCTATTATATGTCTATATATATATATCTAAATATATGTAGATTCCAAAGATATAGATAGATTTATGTATGTGTATTTTTTAAAAAGGGTACCTATTGCAATTGTCAGGTCTCTTCTGAGGGCAAATCCCACTAATCTTTGAGATTCTTTTGACATTATGACAGGAAAGCCATTGTAGCTGGTTTCATTAATCATGTTTTCTATATCATCCACTGTCATATTGTCCTGTGTCAAGACGGCTAAGGGAGGATCATTCCTTCGAGGTCTCATGACATCAGCGGCCAGGGTGGTATGAGTGAATTCTTCTTTTGCATCCAAGAAAGGGTATCCATTTAACCGGATATGCGCTTCATAAATGCCTTCCCTACCAAAAGCATCGCCAACCCATTTACTGGTCATAACAGCAGCCATAAGGGGAACAATGTATTCCAAGCCTCCGGTAAGCTCAAAAACAATAACCACCAGGGAGACAGTCATTCTTGTCACACCACCTGGAAAAAAAAAAAAAATAAGCACCACTGGTCAAGGAGGACAGGGACATGTTAATGGAATTTTTGTACTAGGCATTTGAACATGAATTGTAAATAAAACTTAGTGAAAAGGATTATCATCAAAAACTGCTACTCCTCGGGGCACCTGAGTGGCTCAGTGGGTTAAAGCCTCTTCCTTCGGTTCAGGTTAGGTTTCAGGGTCCTAGGATCGAGCCCCGAATCAAGCCCCACATCGAGCTCTCTGCTCAGCGGGGAGCCTGCTTCCACCACCCCCCCACCCTCTGCCTGCCTCTCTGCCTACTTGGGATCTCTGTCAAATAAATAATTAAATCTTTAAAAAAAAAAAACTGTGGGGCACCTGGGTGGCTCAGTGGGTTAAGCCTCTGCCTTCGGCTCAGGTCATGATCTCAGGGTCCTGGGATCAAGCCCCGCATCGGACTCTCTGCTCAGCAGGGAGCCTGCTTCCTCCTCTCTCTCACCCTGCCTGCCTCTCTGACTACTTGTAATCTCTGTCTATCAAATAAATAAAATCTTAAAAAGAAAAAGAAAATTTAAAAAAAAAAACTGCTACTCCTCTCTTAGGACAATTATCACTACTTTAATAAGATCTAAAGAAACAATGATTTTCTTTAGTTAACACAAAAGACGATTAAAATAACATTTCAAAACCTGTTTACTTCACAGTACACAGCCGACCAAATAAAGCAAGCCTGCCATTCTGGTTTATTGCTATAGCAAGGACATAATTTCACTCTTATGACAGCTGATTATTAAGAATTTGGTGAAGCATGTAAGAGCTACCTTTTATGTCACAGCTGCCAATTTACAAATTAAGTTCATATGTGGGTACAATATTAACTTAATACATATCTCTAGTCTGTATCTTTTCAAAATGAGTAAAATATTTCAATCCCTTGTGATTTCTTTTAACAGGGTAATATCCCCTCCCTTAGAAAACTCATCTATTTATTTACCCTAATCATCTACCCAAGTAGATGGATGAACTACCATCTGTATGCTGATGCCTCATAATCCACATGTCTCCACTTACTGTTGCATTTGTCCCATGTCTCCAACTCTGCATACCTTATCTTATTGTTTGCTTGTCTCGTTTTCCAATTGTAAAAAGACTTTGGATGACCCACTGTCACAAAAAACACCACACACTTAAAACCAAAATCCTCTTCTTCCCCCAAAGAGCTACCCATTCCAACTTCCCTGACTCTAGCACCAGAGCTATATACTTCTTGGCAACCTAGACAGTCATTCCAGATCCATTTCTTTACTTTAACCCAACACCTAGACCCTCACCCAGTCCTATTTGATTTGATCTGCAAAATATCTATGGGTCCCTTTATCAACACTGTCACTATTACCAAACTCTCAAGACTTTGTTCCTTAATTTTAATACTATTTTATCCTACCTCCTTGACTGCAGGCCCCATTACCTTCAATTCACTTTATAAATCATGTTTCCAGGTTAATCTTTCCTAAGTCCTACTTTCACCATGTTGCTCCTTTGCTCAAAAACCTACCAGGGCTCACCAGTTCATACTGTATTAAGCTTAAACTCTTCCTTTTAGTTTTCTAACCTAAAAATAGAAGGGAGAAAGAACCTACTATATATTACGTATCTACACTATGCCAGGCATGTCCCTAGTCAGTTCATAAAGGCTTTTTTTTTTTTTTTAACTAAGCAATTTATTTTAACCTGGCACTGCGCTAACAGCTTTACATGCATTTGATCTCATTTAATCCTCAAACAACAATAGGAGGTAAAAAGTTATTATTTCTGTTTTTAAAGATAAGAAAATAAAAAATCAAAGCAAAGGAACACTCCCAAAGTTGTCAAGCTACAAATCCCAAAGCCACAATTCTTCCACAGATCTGACCAATTCCAAATACAAACTGATCTCGACACAAATAATCGCCTCTTCATAATCTGGTTCCTTCTCACTAACCCAACTTCATTTCCCAAAAGTATCCAAAACACACTCTCTACTTCAATATTGTCAGTATCTTCAAAGCTCCATGAATACTAAACTTATCCCTATCCCAATTCCTTTGCCTTCAGATGATTATATTCCTCCAAAAAAAGTCTTATTCTTTATGTTTCTTTGAAACCCCCCCTTCCCACTTTTATTAACATTTATAAATTGGCACCTTCCATAGGTACTATCATTTTAACCCATAGGACCATCAGAAGAGAAAGTCCTCTTCTTTAAATGCTACTCATCTTTTTTCTTTAAGATTTCATTTATTTATTTAACAGAGAGAAACACAGCGAGAGAGGGAACACAAGCAGGGGGAGAGGGAGAGGGAGAAGCAGGCTTCCTGCTGAGCAGGGACCCTGATGTAGGGCTCGATCCCAGGACTCCAGGATCATGACCTGAGCTGAAGGCAGGTACTTAAAGATTGAGCCACCCAGTCTGCCTAAATGCTACCAATTTTTTTTTTTTTTAAATGCTACCAATTTTAAGTAAAGCTCATGTTCTACTCTACCTAAACTACATCAGCTCTCTTTTTCTCTAGATTCCTATAACTTTCATAAACTCATTATGTAATACTCATTATATAATCATTAAATTGCTCAGTATTGTTTTCTCAGTTTTGATCTTGTCTCCCCAACTTGACTGTACTTGAGGTTGGGCCCATGTTTTATAAAGTATATATATATATATGCATATATATATATGTGTGTATAAAACATACTTCTTTTTGTATCACTCCCTGCACCTAGCACTGTTGAAGAGAAAGTGCTAAAGAGAAAGTGGATAACTACTAAATAATTGCTACTTTGATGAAAATGACTCTTTTCCTCACTTGGACTTGATATTATACTTTTGAAGATAAGTAATTATATAATTTTGATTCACTGAACAAAAATAAGTCAAAATACCAACTATTATTAAATATCATGACCAAAATTCAACTGACATTTTAAATATAAAAAGAAATAACTATTTTTCATATCCAAGGGGACAATACATAGACTCTTAAGTATTTAATGCAGATATATATTTTTTTCATTAAAACAATAGTTACCTTTCTTCATTTTGCTATAAGTGCACTTTAAATGGAGGAGGGCTGGTAAAGAAATCTACTATAGCCAATTCTAAGTCACTGCAGAGCCAGAACTACTCTGACGCTTTGCTAGAATGGTAATCTCTGGAATCATGCTATTGTCATCATAGGCAAGCCAAGATCCTTGACAGTGAAAAGAAAAAACTCTCCTTGGACAAGATTCAAATTAAGCCAATGCTGTACTGAGATGTTTTCTGTCACAAACCATTACACAATATTTAAAAGATGCTAACCACCATTAAATGTTTGCATTAACAAATGTTTACAGACAAGCAAAATGAAAACTAGTACTATATAAACACCATGTAATAGTAGTACTGTTTCATTTTAGTTCCAACATTCTCTTCCTCTGTCCTGTACCACCCTCACCCACCTCACCAGCTAAGCATAAACGTGCTCTCACTCTTGCTCTTTTCTCTCTCAGATTCACAAACATCCATCCACAGACACAGTTAAATTACCTAAGCATGCAGCAGCACCAACCATGGCATAAAGGCCAGGTGTAATGCAATCAGCTCCAACCTCACACCACTCCTTAAAGATAAACCAGTCATGGTGATAATACGCAAGCTGTTCCACCGCAATCCCCACGATCCTTCCGGCAATCGCTCCAATGGCCATGCTGGGAATGAACAAGCCTGATGGCACCTGTAACAGAAACACAGTGCTTAACTGGGCACAGAGTCTCTACTTGGATGCTTGGAATCTACATTCTATGGACCTCTTTCTAACACTTTTGATTCTTTTCACAATTTATTTATATAGCAAAATCCGAGTACAAATAAAACTAAAGCAAAATACTGTTCTACTGGTACCTTAATAATTTCATGAATTCAGTTACAAAGTACCACGTGACATTCTCCAGCCCAAAGAGAAAATAACCCAAGGTTGTTTATCCTTTAGCTCAAGGGTTCCTTAATGCCAGTCCCTAACAAAATTTTTAGTAGTCTATGCTGAAACGGGCAAGGAAAAAAAAGGACAATATGAAGCAATTTTCACAAAATAAAATCAATTCAGTGAGAAGTACTGTCCTTTACTCCACAATTACATCCTTCCTACATATCTGTTGTCTATCAAATGATAAAAATATTAGATGCGATTCCTCTTAAGTGGTACAGTGTGAAGCAGACAATCTTACCAAGTCCTTTAAATATTTTTTAGTGATACATATAAGGAGAAAAATGTTTATTGATCAATTAAGTTTAATGAAGAAATAGGAATAGTAAACATCTTAAGCAAGATCTTTTAAAGATTAAAATACTAATAGCTCTAAAATGTTCTGGATAGGAAGTAAGGTGAGCACAAAATGATGGCACATTGAACATGGACCAGGATCATTAAAAGGTCATCCAAATAAATAGAAGAGATCAAAATACGTTTTATTCTACTGCCAGTCAGGATTCTTCAGCCAGAGCACCGTGCAATGTGAGACTTAACAAAGACTTACCAATTGTCTCCAGCATCCTGTAGCTCAACTAAAGATGAGAAAGTTGGGATTTACAGAAAATCAGCTTACACAGAAACAGGAGCTTCAATAGTTGCTCTAACTTGATTCACTATGAAAAAAACTTTTAACTTCAAGGTTTTTCTATTATTTAACACTCATACCCAGTGGACTAAATAGAGAACAACAGAAAAGAAAGAGACCATATTTCAAAAACTACCATGATTTTGTTGAAATTAAGGTGTTATTCCACACAAGTTACATCTGTGAAAGAATATTATCACTAGTGAATATTATTTAAAAAACGATTAGCTGACATTTGATCTTCATATACAGCACTGACAGTCATATAAGAAAATTGGCAAATTTTCTTATATGGCATTTATTGGCAAATCACTAATTAATCAACGTTATTCTCACTTTTGCACATTCAAATGCAGTAATGTGCCAGGGCACTGGGCCTAGTTCCTTTAAATCTTTGATGGAAAAAGACATGGTATTCACATGCTAGTAATTTAACAGAGTCTGAGTGTTCTTTCAAGCAAATACCCTATAGCATGACAGGTGGAGTAATGGTTCCTCAAAGTTTCTATATCCCGATTACTATGAATTCCTTATGTTACACAGTAAGGAGGAATTAAGGTTGCAGGTAAAAATTAAGGTTGTTAATCAGCTGACTTTATTTTTTTTTTGTAAGATTTTATTTATTTATTTGTCAGAGAGAGAGAGAGAGAGAACAAGTACAGGCAGACAGAGTGGCAGGCAGAGGCAGAGGGAGAAGCAGGCTTCCTGCCGAGCAAGGAGCCTGATGTGGGACTCGATCCCAGGAAATGGGATCATGACCTGAGCGGAAGGCAGCTGCTTAACCAACTGAGCCACCCAGGCGTCCCAATCAGCTGACTTTAAAACAGGAGATTATCCTAGATTACCCGGGTGGGCTCAAAGTAATCACAAAGGTTATTTTAAATGTGGAAGAATGATTTAGAAGAGTTAGTGTCAGGATAATGAGGTAAAAGAAAGACTTAACTACCCATTGCTGGCTTTGAAGATGGGAGAAGAGGGCCATGAGCCAAGGAATATGGGCAGCCTCTAGAAGGCTGGAAAAGGCAAGAAATGGATTCTCCCCTACAATCTCCATACATCCCTATGAATACACTGATTTTAGCCCGATGAGACCAATTTTGGACTTCCGATCTCCAAAACTGTAATGAATATGTGTGATTTTTAAGCCACTAAGTTTGTGGCAGTTTATTATAGTAGCAAAAGGAAACCAATGTAAGTGCTATTATTTTATTTTTTTTTAAGATTTTATTTATTTATTTGAGAGAGAGGCAGTGAGAGAGCATGAGCGAGGAGAAGGTCAGAGGGAGAAGTAGACTCCCCGTGGAGCCGGGAGCCCGATGCGGGACTCGATCCCGGGTCTCCGGGATCATGACCTGAGCTGAAGGCAGTTGTCCAACCAACTGAACCACCCAGGCGTCCCAACGTAAGTGCTTTTAAAACATGATTATGAGGGACGCCTGGGTGGCTCAGTTGGTTAAGCGGCTGCCTTCGGCTCAGGTCATGATCCCAGCGTCCTGGGATTGAGTCCCGCATCGGGGCTCCTTGCTCGGCAGGGAGCCTGCTTCTCCCTCTGCCTCTGCCTGCCACTCTGTCTGCCTGTGCTCGCTCTCTCGCTCGCTGACAAATAAATAAATAAAATCTTTAAAAAAAAAAACATGATTATGAATTCCCTGGCACTGCTCCCATTAAGAGGCAGGCGTCTGTGACTTCCCAGACAAATAGAAAGTAACATGAGGCATGGTGCATGACTTTCCCTGGCCAGGTTAAAAAAACAATTCTCTTGGGACACTGAGCTACCATGTAAGAAATTTAAATGCCCGGAAGACACCATGCTAGAAAAACCAGAGAGACAGACAGAGATAGACAGAGAGAGACAGAAAGAGAGAAAGAGATGTTCAGGAGCCCAGATGTTCCAGACCCAGTTATCTGACTCTTCCCAGCTCAGGTGGTAGATGACCAGCCTTAGCCATGCCTGATGACATATATGACAGACCACAAACAAAGTATGCCCAGTTGAGTCCTTCTCAAATTATTGACTCAATAGCAAGAGCAAAATAAAGAGTTATCTTAAATTGCTGGGTTTGGGGGTAATTTGTTACACAGGAACAGATAACCATGTTCAACACTATATCCCAAAGAATTCTTTTATTCATTACTTAAAATGAAACACAAAAGGTAAGAACTTTTTCAGCCTACACTTATGAAATAACCACTTTTAGATAAGCATTGCACTGCTCATTTCACATACAATTCTTAAACATGTCAAAATTACTTAAATAGCACCTCACATTAGCACTTACCTTGATACCAAAAGTGAATACTGTCATGATAATTTTAAATATGAGTGCTAAGCATAACTGCCAGATAGCTGAATATACTCCCAGGCCTGCTGGACGATCAGGAATATCATCGACAATTTTACTGGCATTCATGTCATTTCTGTAGTCACAAAGAGAAGAGGATTCCAGAGGACCGCAGTCTGTAAAAAGCTCTTTGATAAGCTCACTTGTGTTGAGCCTGGTATATGGATTAGGGAAGGCTATCACCGCAGTAATGGCAGCAACAACAATAACTTCAAGAACAGGATACTTTCCGAATCTGGTGGATTTGCGTCGACGGCACCAGGCAATATTTGCCCTAATGAAAAAGGCTCCCCAAAGCCCTCCAAATACCCCGAGGAGAATAAAAGGGAACAGTTCAAAAAGGTACCATGGTGTGTGGTACTCCACATAAAAAAGGACCAGACGGCTGTTACCAAATGGATTGATGGATCTCAAAACAAATGCAGCCACTAAAGCAGCAAAAAATGATCTCCATAAAGTTTTAAGAGGAAAATAATAGCTAACCTAAAAAAAAGGGGGGGGAGAAAAATTAATAGTATAATTTTATAAGATGTTTCTGATAGAACTTTAATATCATAGTCTAAATTTTTGCTATTTAACTAGAGTTTACATATAATACATTTTACTGTGGTGAGAAAAAAATCGATGTTTTAATTAACTTTGGCTATCACATCATTACAAGTTCCCAATATCAACTGATCAAAAATGTCTAATAATTATTTCAGACACCTAGCATTGTTTTATTTTCAAAATGAGTTTCACCTCCAATTCAATCATGTAGTTAAGAATAAATGCACCATCACCAACTCCTATTAACTCATAAAGAACTATTTGTTTCTTCTATATTAAAGAAAAAAGAGGAAAAGAACATAAACTGGAAAAGTAAATTTTAAAGCATTCCTAATCACATTTTTGTGTAAACATGTAAAAAAGTCTTAAGCACCAAAGAAAACAAAAAATATGCCACTGATGCAACTAAAATCATCTTCTTAAACATGAATAACTACCCCAGAAATGAGCATACAAGACAAACTCACAATTTAGGAATTAATTAAAACTTTTAAAATAAAAACATGGGTGATAATTTAACAAAGAGTGGTTAAATCCATTTAACTAAGCCAAATCCATTTCTGCTTACTTTTAAGTATGTCAACAAAGTTAAACTTTAAATAATCACTTAATATTTATACATGAATAACATTTTTAAGGCTTTTCTCAAGGTAAAGGACACATGTAACATATGACTCTGTAGGTAAGAACAAGCGAAAAATAACTTTATGAAGTTAAACCTGAAAACTTAAAAATACAGTCTATATCTATTACACTAGCTATAAAACTGAAAAGTGTGCCAAAATATATATTTTAATGGTAATCATATATAATGTTATAGTTGTTGTTTTCTTTACCTACCTCTTCCAGGCTAAAAAGAACTCCTCCAATTGGTGCACCAAAAGCTACAGAAACCCCTGCAGCTGAGGCAGCTGATAGCACCTAAAAAGAGGATTTGGCTTATTTCATATATTCTTAGAAATTCAAATATACCAAATGAAAGTTCCTCATGTTGCTTGAATTTTTGAAATGCCTCTTCTGAAGTTAACTCACATGTCTACCCCTTTTCTCCCCAAGCAGAGGCAAGTATTTATATCCTCTAAAAAGATATTTTTTCTCTTCTGCTTTATTTTTTTTTTAAGATTTTATTTATTTATTTTGAGAGAGAGGCAGTGAGAGAGCATGAGCGAGGAGAAGGTCAGAGGGAGAAGCAGACTCCCCGTGGAGCTGGGAGCCTGATGCGGGACTCGATCCCGGGTCTCCGGGATCATGACCTGAGCCGAAGGCAGTCGTCCAACCAACTGAGCCACCCAGGCGTCCCTCTCTTCTGCTTTAATTGAAAGGACACTCACATATTCAATATTCAGTTAAAAAACATTTGTGTGAGATACACTAACGTAAACAGGATGCAAAGAAGAAAAGGCAATGAATACAGACAATTCTCAAGATGTTTGGGAAGACCAGTGGAGAGAACAATAACTGGGGTTTAGAGGAAGAGAAGTTTATTTTTATTTTTAAGACTTTATTTATTTATTTGACAGACAGAGATCACAAGTAGGCAGAGAGGCAGGTAGAGAGAGAGAGAGAGAGAGGAGGAAGCAGGCTCCCCACTGAGCAGAGAGCCCGATGTGGGGCTTGATCTCAGGACCCTGGGATCATGACCCAAGCCAAAGACAGAGGCCTTATCCCACTGAGCCACCTGGGTGCCCCAAGAAGTTTATTTTTAAATAGGATATAATTTTTTCATATTTTAGAGCTAACTTCTTCATCATTAATAATTACTGCTTTCTAAGTAAGCTCTATGCCCAACGTGGGGCCTGAACTCAAGATCTCTGAGATCAAGAGTCACATGCTCTACTGACTGAGCCAGCCAGGCACCCCTAATAATTACTGTTTTCTAAATTGTAGTAAAATATTGAGAGAACTTAAAACCTACTGAGTTACCTTATTTTCACTACTCTAAATCCTCTGAAAACACCACTGCTGCCAATATGGAAAGCCTCATTCTAAAGCGCAAACAATGGCTTCCCCCTAGTTAAAGAAGACAAAAATATCCACAAAAGCTAATTTTAGAGATCTTCTCCCCAGTTCCCCAGTCCATCACTTGGACACTGCCCACTTCTCAGCAGTGCGAAGCCAACTACACATATAAATTCACTGGACACTTACACTGTAATTACTTTTCTAAGAATCTTTGTTCCTTTCACTATTTCATTCCAGTAAATATCCAAGGGTACCAAACCATTTTACCAAATGGTCAATTTTACATTTATGAAAAAGAAACTGAAAATAATCGAAATTAAATTATATATAATTAAGACCATGATCTCCATTATTAGGCTGCTTCTGGCAAATTGAAAATAAGCAAATACTCATTTTAATTAAATTGTACCTGGCTAGGGCGCCTGGGTGGTGCAGTTGGTTAAGCATCCAACTCTCGATTTCGGCTCAGGTCTGATCTCAGGGTTGTGAGATGGGTCCCCAAGTTGGGCTCCGCTCTCAGCGAGGGGCCTGCTTGGGTTTCTCTCTCCCTCTCCCCACACCCCTGCTCTCTTGCTCTCTCTCTTTCTTAAATAAATAAATATTTTTAAAAAAATAAGTAAATTGTACTTGGCTTTAAGAATGCAGACTCTGCTTATTTGGGGGAGGACAGCAAATTAAGTGATTTTGTTTTTTCCCACTAAAGGATTGTAGACAACACACTTAACTGAATTTTCTGATTGTGCATTTAATGTAACAGAATTTTACAATCAAGCTAACACCCAGTACCTACCCATAACTCACACAAGTTTTAATGTTCTATAAGTATTAAGAAATTATTTAATTAAAAATGTCAAGGAAGTGAACATAGGAAGAAAGCCAAAATATGAGGCCTTCATGTTTCCAACTAACAAGTAAACTCTAGCCATTTATATACTAAGGTGAACAAAGTTAAAGTCATAAACATTACTAATCATCACAGTGTATATCTTAAAATTTAAGTGAATGTAATTTCTATGGCATTTCCTAATAAATTACATTTTGCACTTAAGATGAGTAAATAAAAATAAAAATCTTACCCCCAAAATGTCAACGTACAATAGCAAGTAAAGGAAATGCACTGGAGAGACAAATGCTGTATCTCCATTTTAGCCCTAATCTGCTATGCTACAATGTAGTTTGAGGTTATGTTTTGTATGGCTTTTAACATATACACATATCCACAGTCACAGCAGAAATAGTAGTAGTAGTAAGGAGTACAGACTTTGGAGTCAGAGAAAAATAAATTTTAATCCATACTCTTGACACTCTGTTACATAATCTTGGACAAGTTAGCATTTTATGCCCTAATTTCCTATCTATAAATGGGGATAATAGTGCCAAGTTAATAGGATTATTGTGGATTTAAATTTTAAAATGCAAGGACTTGTCACAGAGCCAGATACATAATAAGTAATCAATAATGTTAGCGATTTGTGTTAGAGCATAGTACCAGAACCACATTATCATTCAGAGATGGAACTATGATGGTCTGAAGTGTTCCCCTTTCAGACTACTGCCAGTGCATGAACAGTGTTTTAGTACTAATACTAAAATGAAGGAGTACTCATTTCAATTGAAGAATCAAATACTTTGATAAAAATATTCTACTTTTTTGTTATATTATTAAAACAACAGGATGAAAGGTCCTGTGCGAGGGTCAGAGACCTCTGAGTTCTCAGTATTTGATGATATAAAAATATGGTATCTTAAAAACCCAAAGTGCTCTGTATCACTTTGGCCTACAGATTAGATTGGGGAAAAAAAAGAAGGGATTGGGCTCCCGAAGTGTAGAGCTAATACAAAAGGCCTCAGGAGCCCATTTTTCTTCTAGAAAATATCCACAGCAATGTACAAACATTAGGGAACTCTGTAATACTTAAAGCCTTCCTAGAAATATTTGGTCTGGCCTTAAAAAAAAAAAAAAGGTAAAGGAAATAAATGCTCGTAAACAGCTGAATAAAGAGGAATTCCTATATTCCCTTTAGTGTGAATCTCTGATTTAAACCTCAAGAGGTCTTAAGGCCCTCAGAACATCTTCATGGTGGCAGAGAGCTCTCTGCAGATGACACACCTCTCTCGGGGGCAATAGATACTTCCTCCAGAGGAAAACACAGCTGTTAAGACTTCCCAACCCTGGAAAAATACTGATGGTGAGAAATCAGAGGAAAAATAATGTTGCATTTGGGAAAAACTTCAGAGGAAGAAAGGTGTAAAGCAAAGCAAAAACAAATGGAAAAAGCTTTGTGACATTCAACGGAAACCAATGGACACCAGGTAGTCTATCAAAACTTCTCTAAAATATCAGAGTAACTGAGCAGCACTAGGAATGGATTCTAGAAAGACATTAGAGATACTCAAAAAGGGGGAAAGAAGCAAACAATTTTCACATTTGAATGTGAATATAGGATTTATTCAAAAAGTAAAAAGAGTTAAAAACGTGATCTTTACACTAGAAAATTCTCACTAATATAAGTCTATGTCATAGATATTTATCTGTCAAATAAACCACAAAAGACACTTACCTCCCTTTTTTTAGCTTCATTTGTGCTATACTTTGGAAAGAGGTAGGAAAAAATATTTCCACAGCAACAGGCAACATGTACCAGAGGACCTTCTTTTCCTAAACTCAAACCTGATGCCACAGCCAGAACTAATGTGATGGTTTTAATCATTAAAGTCCATTTTCCCAAGTAACCTCTGATAATGAATCCACTTAAAATAGTTTTAATCTACAAAGAAAAGATTAAAACAGCTTAATTTCCTTTAAGAAACAGGAAAATTAAAGTAATTTAAGTTACTCTCTTGTTTTACTTACAAAACTACCTTGCAAATTTTTCTGGTGGACCATGGAACAATTCAAAATTTTTCAAAAGCTTTAACTATTATGCTACAAATAATAAATCTAGATCATATTCTAATTCTCTCCTCAAGCAAGGATTGAAGGCAACCCTATCTCATGAACAAAACTAGGATATAAGGCCATGTTAAAGGGAATACAGACCTTAATACAAGGATTAAAATTACATAACAAGGAAAAGGTAAATTTGAATACTTCTGTTGTAGAAATAGTTAGATACATTCAGACATGCTGTGTCAGAACTTAGGATATTTTGTCTTCTCAGAGTACCGTCAATATGTGTAATATTTTCCTATATATTAAGAAGGGCAAGTGACAACAGCTAAATGCTGCATGATACTGCCCCTTAAAGACATTCTTAATTAACAAGAATTTTTAAATCACTAAAATTAAGTTTCAAAAGGAAATTCATTAGAAAAAGCTGATAACTTACTTAAGACGGAAAAATTAAAAGGGTAAAGATGTGAATTTCCATCACACCATTCAATCCTAAGTGTATTCTTTAAATTACACCATTCAAGCCTGAATATATTCTTTAAATTACTGTTGATAAAAAATAAAACCCAAAAGTTTGTACTATTGCTTCACTGTGGCCAAATGTTTATTTAAAGTATAAAATGGTTATAAAGATTATCTGCCAAATTCAAGAATTATTAACTTATTTAATTAAAATATAGTCATAAAAAGAGAGTGAATATATTCAAATCAGGCTCACAGCAGCAAAACATCAACAAATCCATCAAAGAATTTTAGGCTACATAATACTTTTCCAGCTTTATAACTGAGTGTTCTGATATTTGTTTAGTCATATGCTAAATTAGTGGTAGAGGAAAAAAAAAATCCACCTCCATAGTTAATGAAATGACGATAAAGAAGTAGTTCTTGTGATAATCAGCTTACATTTTTAAAATTTTCTTTCTCATATTACAATTTCCTCAGAAAAACAACTACTTTTCCCCCCCAAAGGCAAAAGATTAACATCATAACAATTATTAAATGTTTAGTGATACTAAAATATTGCATGGCTTTACCTCTGGGATTCCAGAGCCACAGGCATATGGAGCAAATACTTTTACCAGGGAAACGGCAAGAAAGGCAAAACTCAAGGCCCAAAAGATGTACATTATGTAATTCATGATGTAAGAGCCAGGACCCTAAAAGGCAAATCATTTAATAGTATGAATTTAATGTACAGTGCACCCCGAATGCAAGTGCTTTCTACATAAGAAACTTGTGTGAAACTCATAAAAGTTTCCTGGTTTACTTCCACAATAGTTAAAGCTTTATATGAACAAAATCTTTAAGAAGAATCAAAAAACATTTACTATACAAAGAGGCTTAATCTGTTTAATGTTTTCCTAGATTTTTTTTGTTTCCTAAAATCTTATTGCCAAAAATCAGCTATACTTTAACTTCTGCCTACCTACAAATCACATTTTGGAAATAGCTGAAGATAAAACTGCACTTGCACCGCGACTGCATTCTGCTGCAATTCTGACGATCAAGTAAGAAACAGCATACTGGCCATGTTATCAGCAAACATATTCTTTTTCGCTCAAAAATTCAGCTAGAACAAAATTTTTAAAACATCCTTATGGCCAGGTAACTATATGTATTTACAATATTCTAACTTTTACAATGTTCTTCTTTACAGAATGTCAAGAAGAGTAATCATTTAAATACAATGCAACAAAGAAAAATCTATGGATTTCTTTAAGATGTATCCAGTTACAAGGCTTATTTTACTAAACTTTTTGATAATTTATACTTCCCAACAATTATGGTATGTCAAGCAGTTTTAATAACTTCATACGGACTTTCTGTGATTATACTGATCGTACTGCACTTCTTTTCTACAATAAGATATATTTAATGTCATAATTGAATAGACTTGAATGTGACTATGTAGTTAACTAATAAAGAGCTTCCTGAAACTTTACATTTTACTCGCTGCAATGTATTCTCGTATTTTCCAATCTATCCTATTACATTTTTCCTTTAATGCAGTTGCAATCATCTAATATTTGATTAATTCTATAATTAAGTGAACTGAAGACTCATTTAGCTATCTCAATTTTTAATTCATTTCAAACCCAGCAAGACTTACTTCTGCTTGACCTATGATTAATTCTGCCCACGTTTTCCACTGTGGGCATTTATCCCTCTCTTCAAATGTTGTTTCATTAGATCCCCAACAACACTGTTCATGGTTGTACCACAGTGCGCTAAGGCAAATGCCCTCCTTGAGATCAGTCATCCAGTCAGCAGCAATGTCTATTAATCCAGCCAATGCCCCTGTAAAAACACGTTGAAGGTAGTTAAAAAAAAAAAAAAAAGTTAAATCCATTTTTGGAGTGTTAAGAACTACCAGGTTAAGAGGTTCAAAGAAAGCTGGGGATTCCCTATACATAAAGGGAATATTATATAAATTTAAATATTATATAAATTTAAGATTTTTAAGTCTTAGGTATAAATAATTTTATATTACTTCTAAAAAAGTACAGACAGCCACTTTTTAATATAAAATAGCTATTCTTTGTTTGAAATTAAAACTAGTTACATTATTTAAATTAACTGTGATTTGTAATAAAGGTTTTTATTTTTTTTTATTTTTTTTAAAGATATTATTTATTTATTTTTCAGAGACAGAGGGAGAGTGAGCGAGTAAGCACAGGCAGAGTGGCAGGCAGAGTCAGAGGGAGAAGCAGGCTCCCCGCCAAGCAAGGAGCTCGATGTGGGGCTTGATCCCAGGACGCTGGGATCATGACCTGAGCCAAAGGCAGCCGGTTAACCAACTGAGCCACCCAGGCGTCCCTAATAAAGGTTTTTTTTGTTGTTGTTGTTGTTGTTTTTAAGATTTTATTTATTTATTTGTCAGAGAGAGAGCGAGAGAGGGAGCACAGGCAGACGGAGTGGCAGGCAGAGGCAGAGGGGGAAGCAGGCTCCCTGCTGAGCAAGGAGCCCGATATGGGACTCGATCCCAGGACGCTGGGATCATGACCTGAGCCGAAGGCAGCCGCTTAACCAACTGAGCCACCCAGGCGTCCCTTTAATAAAGGTTTTTAAAAGATACTAAAACATCTTTAAAAGACAGCTAGCAGGAGGTTCACAAAAAAGGTTATTAAAGTCTGAGTTTTTACTATTATGTTTCAATATGAAATTTAATAAATTTACAAACTATCTCAATATCATTAAAATTTAATGTTCATTAGAAATAATTAGTGAGACTCATAGCACTAACAAGTCACTGTGACAGACTGTTTTTTCCCTTAAATAACAAAAAATTAAATGTACTGAGATCATTTTAATGGCAGAATACAAAAAAATACACAACTTCGTGGACAAAATCTAAGACCTTCTCATCATATAAAAAGATCAAAAGGTCACATACACAGTGGTCACAAAATTCTTGTGCATGTCAATTAGAGGTATCAGTACTTCCCTCTAGACACCACATAAATTTTAATTTTCCTCATGTTCTTATAGACGTAATTTTCGACAGTGGAAACTGAAAGTCATTAAAAGAGCCCTTAATGTTTGCTTTCAGATCTTCAACTCCTACTTCTTAAAATCTCACACACAGGCACTTTGTGGGCCCCCGACAGCATGGTAGTTAAAATGCAGACTCTTGAGGTGAACTGCCTAAACGTAAATCTCTGCCGGGCCACTTACTAGCCACACAACCTCAGTCACGTTACCAAACTCTCTGTGCTCCAGGCACCTCATCTGTAAAATGGTGGTGACAGTGGCACTATACCACAGGACTGCCATGCAGTTTACATACTTGTAAAGATTTCAAGGCGGTGCATGGCACATAGGAAGCACTCAAAAAATAAGTAGCTACTTATTATGATGTTAATATTAAAAGATACTTTATTATCTGGACCAAACCACCTATTTTACAGACACAGAAACTGAAACCCAGAAAGATCAACCAAACTGCATAAACAAAGTGACAGAGCCAAGACTAGATTCTAAAGCATCCTGCCTCCTAGCAGTCTTATATTTAAGAAGATTTCTTGAAACAAAATAAAGACCTTTAAAAATCCAACAGGACCTGAAAAAAACATTGTGGGAAGGAGGGGAGAATGATTTATTTTTCTGTTAACCAAAAAAGGATTACATTAAAATTTTTCTTACCTGATGCCAATCCTGTTAGTGTTACTACTAGCCATCCTGACCATGCATCATATAAACTTTTTGTCATTTCCCATGCTGATTCTTTCTTTTTGCTGTTGATCTGAAATTAGAAATGTTTATGCTTCACTTTTCAAACTATGAATAGAAGCCACAATTCTAGAATCTAACAATTTTTTTTCAGTTACTATACACGAGATAGTAATCTATAAACTAAATCATGGGAAAGGTGAGTTTGGGGCAGAATCACTATGTCAGACAGCTGTTACACCTGTAAACCAGATGATAAACATCTATCCAGAGATCTGCATTTTTAACAAAAAACTCAGGATTTAAGAGCAAGGGGTCCATAAACCACACAGAGTCTGGCCTACACTGTTTTAAATTGAATCAAATTTAGCTGATACATAACTTTTATATCAACAGAAATAAGACATTATGGCTTGAAATGTTTGTCATTTCCTGACCACTTTCTGGTTCTAGCAATTAAGTGGATTATAATGTTCTTTAAAACAAAAGTTAATAACAGTATTATGCCCATAAGTACAGTATATAGAATCATCATGTGACTAAACAGCCTGCCAAAATTTGTAGGCCTGTAAATATGCAGGTATGCAGAACTCTAATCCCATTTGTAGGGTCCAGAGGCTCCCTTCTATCACTGTGTAAGGCAGAGGTGTCCTCTACTGAATACAGTGGAGGAAGTGTGACTAGCAGGATAGGAATAGATTTGATTTCCAGATCTCACTAGAGTAAGACACAAGAAGGCAACTCTTCTTCTCTTAGTAAGAAAGTACTTTTAAACCTATGCCTAACTAGCCCAAACCTCTTCCAGTCTATTAAGATCGTTTAAAAAGCCATATTCTTGGGCTGCCTGGGTGGCTCAGTCAGATAAGCATCTGCTTCAGGCTTGGGTCATGATCCCAGGGTCCTAGAATAGAGCCCCACATTGGCTCCCTGCCCCATGGGTGGTCTGCTTCTCCCTCTCCTCCTGCCTGCCATTCCCCTTGCTTGTGCACTTTCTCTCCATCAAATAAATAAATAAAATATTGAAAAAAATAAAAAAATAAAGCCCATATTCTCAGTCTAGGACTTCAGTGCTCAAATCATCCCACAGTATAGCTATAGCTGGAATTCAAAAATCTGGTCTATTTCCTCACTAAAAAGGCTCAGCTAAGTTCTGGGAGGAATAAGGCAATTTTATACCTTCTATACTATAAGCAACTAATCACAGATACTAAGCATTCTTTAGACTCTGAAGGTAGGTTCATTTCTTTCAAAAATAATCATTAAACCCCATGTTGCTTTTTCTCAGTAACTGTAATGTTTCATATAACATGAGTTAAAAATTTGGTGATTATCTAAATGTTCATCAATATTGCACTGGTTAAGTAAATGGCAGTATATGCAAAAAAAAATTCTGCACTCACTAAAAAAGAAAGAGATAGATGCAGTGTTATGCAGGGGAGAAAAGCAAGGTGGATAGAACTGTGTACAGTACTCTACCATCTTTCTAAGAAAAAATAAGCATATAAATATACGGGCTTGTATTTTTTAAAAATAAAGGGATAAACCATATAGTTTTAAAAGTAAATCATTATTTTAAGAGGGTGGCAATAGGTTAGAACAGAAACGGGAGTTTAAAACGAAGTAGTCTGTACGTGTGACCTTAATGGGATAAATGCTAAGAACAAAAACTATTGGGAAAAAAAAAGAAAGAAAACACTAAAACTTTTCAGTTAGTACATCAATGGTGATAGCATTGGTAAATAATCTGAAACTGTTGTGTGTGTATTGTGAAGTAAATCATATGATTATACATGTGACGTTGAGATTTTTGGCACGACTGAAAGATGGTACAGATTTAAGAACTAGAGGCTAAATAAAAGCCCTTTAGTACTGAATTTAAATTAGAAAGTTCCCATAAATATGAGACCAGAAAACAATGGCCAACCCAGAGGCAAGAAGTATGTCTAGTGCCCACACTGCCTATAAATCATCTTCCTTCCAAGGAACCAGGGCTCCTTGGAAAAGTGGCTGACTCCAGATATGGTGCAGGAAATGTATAAGATGAGTGAGGATCATCTTGTTTTCCTAGAATACGCCAAAGTCTACTAAGGATGTGTCAAAGGACACAGGAACCAATCCAGGTCTCTTCTAGTCAAAAATGGAATAACACAGGCATTAATAAAGATAATAATGGGGATGATTAAAATACATCAAATATGTTCCAATCTATGAGTGCATGAAGATACAGAAACAGAAGTCAAACAAGCAAACCAAACTCTCACTGGTCAACTTTGAGGATACTAGGGAACCATCAAATTTCAAACTTCCCCTTTTCTGTATAATCTGAACTTTACAGAACCCAAATAATCGAAGGTTCTCTTTACAGAAATGTTCATGCTAATAAATAAAGAAGGAATGACAATTAGATTACCGGTATTTTGCAAAATATTGAAATAGTAATATCTGAAATGATATAATGTTGATTTACCTCAAAACTGGAGGTAGGAGGGGTATAAGTCTAATAAAAAGTTTGGGGGGAAAAAGAATTAGGTACTTATACACACTGACATGTAAAGTTTTCTTTTAATGTAATGTTTTAAAAAACAGTAAAGGGGCGCCTGGGTGGCTCAGTCAGTTAAGCGTACGTCTTTGGCTCAGGTCATGATCTCAGGATCCTGCAGTGGAGTCCTGTGTCAGTCTTCCTGCTCGGGGGGAACCTGCTTTTCCCTCTGCCTGCCACTCCCCCTGCTTGTACTCTCTCTGTCAAATAAATAAATTAAATCTTTAAAATAAATAAATTAAATAAAAAATAGCAATAAGAACATCTATGTATAGAATTATACAGGTTTTTAAAAAGTTTTTATGCATAGATCAAAGTACAGAAAATGGTATTTGACCTATCTAGAAAGAGACCTTTAATAAGATTAGCTAAGACACTGACTACTTCTTATTATTTTAAATGTTTTAAGATCTATGGACTACCTTCAAAATCAAAGAGAAAAAGTATATCATGGTATCTTTTAGTTTTAATTTGCTTTAGAATTTTATGAACATGATGTCTTTCATACTACCTCACTTTGAAACATTTAAACTCCAACCTGAGTATGTTAATGAGTTGTAAATGTATACAGTTCTAACTACAACTGATTTACCTAATACTCATACAAGATGCAGGAGTTACAGTGTGCCTGCAATAGGCATATGGGATTAAAACACTGGTTCTTATAATGTGGTCACATACACTCTGAGGGTCCCTAAGACCTTCTCAAACAGGTCTTCAAGATAAAAACTATTTTCATTGTAATATTAAAACACGATGTGCCTATTTCACTGTGTTTACATTTTTACTGATAATGCGAAAGCAAATGCAAAACAGCTGCTCCCAAGCACAAATCAAGGCAGTAGCATCCAAACATACTGGTAGTCATCCTATTCTTCATTGCCACGTATCTCAGTAAAAAAACAAAGTAAACTCAGTTTCACTTACGAATGACTTTGATGAAGTAGTAAAAATTATTATGCCTCAATCATTGAGTCTTGTTTATATTAGGTGCGATGACATAGGTATATATAAAGCCTTTTGATGCATACTGAAGTATGAGGTTATGCCTTGAGGAAAAGTATTTATGTGATTTACAAAATAAAGTTGACACCTGCACATGATATGCCATTTTTACTTGAAAGAAAAATACCAAACTATGGTTTTTCAGACTTGGGAATCTCACAGGCATCTTCCAAAAAACAAACCAAAGAAGTCTATCATTTCAAGTGAAATAAATATGTATTTGTTTCTAGTGATAGAATTTGAGCTTTGAAGTAAAAAGAATTTTGAAAAACTTGTATCACTGTAAGGATGACAGATTCCCAATACTTAAAGACTTTTATAAAGAGATCAGTACTGATATTAACAAATGCTGTTTTTTTAACATCATCTAATGAAAAGTGTCAATACTTGAAAGAACTGCATAAAACAGTGAATATTTTCCAAATGATCACTGCATGATGTTACAAAATTATTCATTAGAGTTGAAGGTGAACTAACAGATTTTACTGTAACAAAAGATAAAAAGTTCACTGATAGAGTTTTAGATTACCCGCTGGCAACTAATCTTTAAGAAACTACCACCTGTCAGTTTGGTATAGAATCAAAGAATATCCACAATGATATAAAAAGGTTATTAAAATATTCCGAGATTTTCCAACTACCCATCTACATGAGGTTGGATTTTCTTCATATATTTCAACCCAAATAACATACCACAACAGACTGAAGGCAGAAGCAGATATTAAAATCCAGCAGTCTTTCATTAAACCAACAATAATGAGATTTATAAAAATGTAACATATATCATTGCAATGATGGCAGATTCCTTATTTCTTATAAGGATCCTTATAAGAATGATACTTTTCATTATACAATATTAAAAAAAATCATACTTTTAGTATCAACCCTGATCGCTTTAGAAAAGTCTTTAAGTACTGGGAAACGGTCACCAAATATTTTTTTATTTTGGGAAACACAGTTATTTTTCATAAAAATATGTTTTCTTTTGTTTTTAATAAAACTATGTTTTGATATTAATGTGTAAAATGTAAAAATAAAATGTAATTTTATTTTTTTAAATTCTTTTTTTTTAAATTTCTTTCTTTTCAGCGTAACAGAATTCATAGTTTTTGCACCACACCCAGTGCTCCAAGCAATGCGTGCCCTCCATAATACCCACCACCTGGCTCCCCCAACCTCCCACCCCCCGCCCCTTCAAAATAAATCCACGTTTTAAAATTTCTCTTTCTGTATCTAATATGGTAAATATCAATTAATATAACCACATAAACTAAGTTCCCTAGGCATCCTAAATAACTGTTTAGAGTTTTGAGTTTAATAGTGTTCCTGATGAATGGATAAAGAGGATGCAGTATATATATACAATGGAATACTACTCAATCATCAAAAAAATGAAATTTTGTCATTTGCAACAACATGAATGGAACTAGAGGGAATTATGGTAAGCAAAATAAATCAGAGGAAAACAGCTATAATATGATTTCACTCATATATGGAATTTAAGAAACAAAACAGTAGCAAAGAGGAAGGGAGGGAAAAATAAAACAAGATGTAATCAGAGAGGGAGACAAACCACAAGAGACTCTTAACCATAGGAAACAAACAGGGTTGCTGAAGGATAGGAGGGTCGGGGTATCAGGTAACAGGGTGATGGGCATTAAAAAGGGCACATGATGTAATGAGCAATGTGTGTTACATACAACTGATGAATCACTGAACTCTACCTCTGAAACTTATAATACACTATGTTAATTAATTGAATTTAAATTAAAAAATAAATCTAAAAAATAAGTATTCTCAGATGATAAAATAAAATTAAAAAAATGTATTCTAAGATGAAAAACTTTGAAAACTTTGAAAATCACCACTGGATTGTATCTTCAAAAAAGTAAATACTGACTGATGACTCTCAGGGGTTATTCTTGTCATAAACAAAATAATCTAATTCTAATTTCAACTTTACTATACATGTATACATTAATATGAAAGGTTTTAACTAAATTTACAAGCAGTTATTTTCATTTATAAGTAAATTTCAGACCTTAAAGTTATAATAAGCCTTTTAGAATTTGGAATTTTATTTTTCAAAGAGAGTTTTTTTCTTTTAATTTATTTTTGGATTACATTTGTAAGTCACAACTCACAAGTGGCACTTTTAAGCCATTCTTCTTTTAATGTTTTTTATTTAATGGATAAAATGCAGATAAAACTTTAAAATTTTTATTTTTTTTAATTTAGCAGAAATTTATCTCTTTTTTTGATGTTACAAATGGAATAGCTGATTTCTGAAGAAATTTTAGCCCAACTCTTTTTTGCCCAAGATGTATCTGAAATATACATTTGCTATAAAAACCACTGGAAATATTATTACAATGTAAGTAATTCTTTTTTTAAAATTAGTGATTCATTATAACACTTAAATATGCCCATTACAGGACTCAATCTGAGAAATCCAGCATTTAAAACTGAGAAAGGAGGGTGCCTGGGTGGTTCAGTCAATTAAGCATCTGCCTTCAGTTCAGCTCATGATCCTAAGGGTCCTGGGATTGAGTTTGCATCAGGTTCCCCACTCATTGGTGAGCCTGCTTCTCCCTCTCCCTTCCCACCCCTGCTCATGTTCTCTCTCTCTCTCAAAACTAAATTTAAAACAACAACAACAAAAAAACACACACACACAACTTTAAAAACAAATAAATAAATAAATAAAACTGAGAAAGGAGATAAAACAGTAAAATCCCACGAAGCCATCTCTCCAATATGCATCTTCTTTTATAATAATAGGAATTACGTAACAACTTTCCTCCTTTACTGAAGCTGCTGTGCTGCTCAAAGACAAAAATCGTGCTGACTCTATACCTCAATCTTCCTCCCCAACTCACATGCTGTGTTTTCCTGGTCCTTCCTTTTTTGAACTATTTTACTTTTTTTATTTTAAGCTACCTCAAGTCCTTTCCAGAGGTATAAACAAACTTTTTTTAAAAATTACATAGAGAGAGAAAAAAACATTTATTACTCATAAAATGTAGAAATTTACTTAAATGTACTTTAATGCATGATATATATTTTGGTAGCCTGAGATCATTGGCAAAAATATATTATTAAATTATCTAGTTATACACTACACTATAAATTACTGAAAACACTTACCCGTCTATGCCTTTCTCTGTCTTTACATTTCTCTCGCACCCAGTCAATAGTATGGAAATCATCATATGTACCAACACCTGGAATTGGTTCATCCAAAAGATCCAGCAAGTGTGTAGAACTGTTAATGCTGCCTCCATTTGTCATTGTATAATGAGTTCCTACAAAGCAAAAAAGAACAGTATGTTCTATGAGAGACAATGGTAAACTATGTAACCTTCTTAATAGTTTACTAGTAATTCATAAAGAAATAGTACCACTTGAAATGTAGTAAAACAGAGGAAGGAAAACATCAAGAAAAGTCATCCAAAACTTTGAAATAAGGCTAAAGACCATGGCATGTCCTTTCAAACGTATACTACAGTATCAAAAATAAGCCTGCCTAGTAGTCATCTTTTGCTCTGAGGCAGAAGACTTTGATTTATTATTTTCTATTGATTAGGACATTGACTCTGTAAAGTTAGATAATAACTTAGAGAAGATTGATAAATTGAAAATTATTGTTTTCATCCAGCAAAAATGTAATTCAATTTCATCTAGTAGAAAAGATAATACTTAAGAGTTCTAATGTTGGAGTTTTTGTTTTTGCCCTGTAAGAAAATTTCTCACTGATACTTCATCATCTCACACATTCTCCTCTATGTCATCTTTGTCATCAAGCTAGTTTCGCCACTAGTACTAAATAAATCTTTGACATGTGTTCACTATATACTTATAAGTGACTTAATACCAGGAAGGACACTGAAAGACAATTCACAAAAAAGACTTAAATTTTAAAAGCTCAATCCAACACAAATGGCTCTTAAATTTAAAAAGTTCAATCCAACACAAAAAAGAAATACAAATCAAACCTACAATATCATTTTCCTCTATCAGACTGGTAAAGATTAAACAGGTGACTAAGGCACTGAGTTAGCAAAGTTATGGGGAAAGAATGCTTGCCACAAAATTATTAGTTTAAGTATAAACTGGTATAACCCCGCTGAAAAGTCAAAGCTACCAAAATTTAAATACACAGATGCTCTCAAACCCAGCAAAGTCCACTTCCAAGAAAAAAATTTTTGCAGTTACACTTGCATAAATCCCTAAGTTATGCACAGTGTGGTAAAACATCTTACTGTGTGCTCTAGAAGGAAAACAAAAACAAATTAATGCCAAAGTGCTCATAATCCAAAAGAAGGGTCAAAAAAAGATCCAGAAGTAAATACTTTAGGCTTTGGAGGCCACATAGTCACAACAACACAACTCTGCCATAGTAGCACAAAAGAAATCACAGATAATATATAATGAATGGGTATGGCTGTGTTTCAATAATACTTTACAAAACAGGAGAAGAGCAGCATTTGGCCCAACCACTGATCTAAAGTCAACTGAAAAGTCAACAGCACAAACCAAACTCAACTGAAGACATTTACTAGGAATTTTGTACTTAACGGCACTCTTCTAGATAGTATAGGAGATACAAAGGTAATAAAAACATTGTCCCTGACTTAATATAATACTGAATATTATAAACAAACTTAAACTTAATGTCTATTTACTTCTACCAGGTAGAACAGGGTTCTCTCTTCCCTTCCTATCTGATATATTTGCCTTGGAAATATTTGCCTTGGAACGTATAAAACTTCTAAAAGAAAAATAGTATATTGATCTCAGTGTTCTGGCAGATGTACTCCAGGAATGAATAATGTATCATTCTTGGCTGAGGGTTTAAAAGCTCAATCCCTGCAACAGCCCATGTTGATTTACATAAAACAACCTTATGCGTTTGTTTGTTTTTTTAAGATTTTATTTATTTATTTGAGGGAGAATGAGTGAGAGAGAGCATGACAGAGGAGAAGGTCAGAGGGAGAAGCAGACTCCCCAAGGAGCTGGGAGCCCGATGCAGGACTCGATCCTGGAAGTCCAGGATCATGACTGAACCCAAGGCAGTTGCTCAACCAACTGAGCCACCGAGGCGCCCACCTTACGCGTTTTTATGGTAGCTCTTTCTTCCTTTCTCTACCCTGATTTTATTCAGCAATTTCCACTCGGTAAAAGCTGGCTGAAAGGCCACAAATTTTCTTAAGGAAAAAACTACTGAAGAATAAACATAATGAGTATTTATAATGTCTGGACAAATTTGAGAATCTCGGACTCTGCT
The DNA here is from genome assembly GCA_004024625.1 of Mellivora capensis. Taxonomy (NCBI): domain Eukaryota; kingdom Metazoa; phylum Chordata; class Mammalia; order Carnivora; family Mustelidae; genus Mellivora; species Mellivora capensis. The sequence continues at coordinate 2,225 of PISX010002985.1, read as the reverse complement.
TTCTAAACGATAATAAAATTGGCAATTTAAAACATGTTTTTGGAAGGACTTATCAAAAGCTTCAATGGTCTTCTGATATGATGACATCACTTCTGGCCAAAAATACATAAACTGAATCTTAAAAGGAAAAACAAGCACAAGTTGAGGAAATTTCTATAAAATAAATGGCTTACATTCTTCAAAAAATGTCAGTCATGAAAGACAAAGAATGACTGAGGAACTGTTCTAGATTAAAGGAGAAATGACATGACAACTAAATGTTATTAGACAACTAAATGTTATTAGACAAGGAAAAAAATGGGTTTTTTTTTTTGTTTACATTAAAGCACAGAGTAAAGTAACTGGAAAATTTGTAAACAGTCTCTAGATCAGATAATGGTACATATCAGTATCAATCTTCTGATTTGAAAACTGTACTGTGGCTATATATTAGGGAATGTTCATTCATAAGGAAATACACACTGAAGTATTTACACACACAAACACATTTGGTGTATTATACATACACACACAAAATGTATTATACATACACACATATACACAAACAGTATGTGTTACATAGCAAATAGCAGATAGAACAGTGAGAAAAAGAATAAGAGAAGAATAAACAAATGTGGTATATATAAAAAGCAAAATTTCTATACCACTTAACATATATCCACACAATACATCAGCAGCCCCACAATAAGAATTGTCAAGTTGTTTGCACCACGAAGATGATAAACAAATGAAGCATGTATTACTCCAAGACATAAAGCAGGAAGTAAAAAAGTAGATATTCATTTTTATGAGGTAACAAAAGGCAGAGCAACACAATTAACAATATTTACATTAACTATGGGTCTTGTCTTTAATGATTTTCTAAAAGTTACTCTGCAGAAACTACTCTGACATCTAACTTACAAAACTATGAAGCAATTCAAAATATCTGAAAACCAGAAATTAAGGATTCAAACTTTTTAAACCAGAGGACCCTATGAACCAATGTTTTGTGCTTTGGGGTTTTAGGTTCTGTCCGTTAAAACTTCTAGGACTGCTACAGGACATGTTAGCATGGGATTTAGCCAGAGCAGCTTTTGTCCCCAACAGACTGTTTGTAGGTCGGTCTGTCCCTTCATCCCTATTTGCTTCTACATACAGAGAAATGGTGCTTAAAAAAAAACATATTCGGGAGGGAGTCAAGATGGCGGGGAAGTAGCAGCTGAGACTACATCAGGTAGCAGGAGATCAGCTAGATAGCTTATCAAACCATTGCGAACACCTACAAATCCAACAGGAGATCAAAGAGAGGAAGAACAGCAATTCTGGAAACAGAAAATCGACCACTTTCTGGAAGGTAGGGCTGGCGGAGAAGTGAATGGAAAGCGACGGGAGGACAGACCACGGGGGAGGGGCCGGCTCCCGACAAGCGGCGGAGCCACAGAGCACTAAATCGGGACTTTTAAAAGTCTGCTCCATGGAGGGACATCGCTCCAGAGGCTAAACCGGGGTGAAGCCCACGCGGGGTCAGCGTGGCCCCAGGTCCCGCAGGGTCACAGAAGGATCGGGGGTGTCTGAGTGTCACAGAGCTAGCAGGTATCGGAGCGGGAAGCCGGCTACAGAGACAGAGCTGAGGAGTGAGCTCTCTGCTCGGGGTTACCTTGAACCGGTCGCAGGCGGGGTGAGCTCGAAGCACGGCCAGAGGCGAGGGAGATGGGGGTAGCCGGGGCTTTTCTCTGAGGGCCCACTGAGGAGGGGGGACCCGAAATCTCAGCTCTTCCGGGCCGGAGACTGGGAGGCCGCCATTATCATTCCCGTCCTCCGGACTCTACGGAAAGCGCTCAGGGAACAAAAGCTTCCGAAAGCGAACCCAAGCAGATTACTTAGCCCGGCCCCTGGTAAGGGCGGTGCAGCTCTGCCTCGGGCAAAGACACTTGAGAATCACTACAACAGGCCCCTCCCCTGGAAGATCAAAAGAAATCCAGCCAAGACCAAGTTCACTTAACAAGGAGAGCAGCGGAACTCCAGAGGAGAAGAAAGCAAAGCCCGGAATTCATGGCTTTCTCCCCATGATTCTTTAGTCTTGCAGTTAATTCAATTTTTTCTTTAAAGGGCATTTTCCTAGGGTCTTTGCCACCCTTTTAGTATTTTATTTGCTCCTTCATATAATCTTATCTGGAAAAAATGACAAGGCGGAAAAACTCACCACAAAAAAAAAAAGAACAAGAGACAGTACCAAAGGCTAG